>RJWT010032754.1:0-14049 GCA_004365215.1 Cuniculus paca | reverse complement strand
TCTGTGCTGGGAGGGCGGTTGTTGGGAGTCTGAGGATAATAGGGTCTGGGGCTGGCTCTGTTTGGTGTCTTAGGCCTAGATGTCTGGGTTGGAGCAGCTACATTTGGAAAATGGTGGCCATGTGAGCTAGGCAGGGAATTTACAGGAGGTTGCTGGGGAGTTGCACCTTGAGTTGCTGAAAGGGGGGATGGTCCAGGTTTGGGCCCTGCCATCATTAACTGGTTCTGGGAAATTACTAAATGTGAAGGCATATTATTTGGGCCTCCCGAGACAGATGGTACTTCACAACCACTTGCTTCAGGAAGAGATGACATTTCTCCTAGTGGTGAGCTAGAAGGATTCTGTGGGTTCTCCTGGTATACCATCTTTCTTGAATTACTTCCCAAAGGAGTATTCACAGGGATTGGCACTCTTTGTTTATCAGGTGATGGTGGTACGGAGGCAGGTCCTTGCAAACTGACCATGACAGGTACATTGCCACTCTGCTGCATGGGCATTCTCTGGGAGTCTGAGTTCAGAGGGCCCCTCGGGGCGTGGACATTTTGGGAGACTGGAAGCCTGACAGATTTGGGATCTTGTTGCATCATGAGCATCATCATCATTTGTTGTTGTTGCTGCTGCTGCTGTTGCTGCTGCTGCTGAGACTGAGACTGACTGGGAGGTGGCGGTGGCTGCTGCTGCTGAGGAAGTTGTGGCTGTGGCTGCTGCTGTGGTGGCTGTGGTGGGGGTGCCACATGTTGCATGAGTTGAGGAGGCATCTGTTGCAGTGGCCTCTGTTCTACTGGTTGCGTAGGATAACCTAAAACAAGCCCCCAAAATTAGGGAAGTTAGATTTTCAGCAAGAAAACTGCTACCTTTAGAGCACAGCCAAGCAATACTCATCCAGGTGGCAGACTGCACAAATAGCCCAGGCATGCCCACTCCAGAGGTAGGAGGCAGTTCCCTATTCTCTGACATAAGCAAAGGGGTACAGTGCTTACGGAAGCAAAAAGTAAAGCATTAAGAACCTGGAGCTCCTCAATATGCAGGGTCTGGATGAAGCATTATTGTACTAAGGCTCTGAAAGGTACTCTGTGCTATGCACAGCAGGTGGCTGACCATCCAGCATTTGGGTCTCATGTAGATATATAATCGGTATTTCACTGCGCATGTGAATGAAGTAAAGCATTTAGGATTCACTTTTTCTGTTAGCAGATGATTAGTACATTTACACCTTGGTTTTGCTGGAAACACCAGCACTGAAGATAGTCTTTTTATTTTTTATTTTTTTTTTGCGGCAACGGGGATTGAACTCATGACCTTGCACTTGTCAGGCAGGCGCTTAGACCGCTGAGCTAGATCCCCAGCCCTGTTTTTGAGACAAGGTCTCACTATGCCATTCAGGCTGGCCTTGAGCTCACTTTGTGGCCCAGGCTGGTCTTGAACTCACAACGATCCGCCTGTCTCAGCCTCCCAAGTGCTGGGATTACAGGCGTGAGCCACCACGCCCGGCTAGTCTTTTTATTTCTTCAACAGAAGTACAAAATAAAATTCTAGAGTTAAGTTCTTTAAGAAAAAAGAATTTTAAAATTAGTCCCATCTGTTGGCTCCATACACTATGCTGCTAAATCCTTTGGGGGGAATCGACTAAATTAAACTGTCCCTGGCCACACTGGTTTAATAAGCACAGGAGTAACAAACAGATATACACACTGAAAATGAAATACAGGCACTAAAGATTTTATACATATTAATTTTAATTTACTTTCCTACATATGAACTATTTCGAGAAATAATTGCTATGACTCCACAATTGGAGCATAAATGAATCAGAAGCATAGCTCCCAGGAATAAAAAATAATTTTGGGAAAAGAACTCTGAGGGACAATGCCTTCCTGATTTGTAGAAGGCAACACCTCAAATAATTTTCTCTTTTATGAAGACTTTCTTTGGCATTTTAGAACAAAAACCTTATATAATCAGCAGAAAGGATAGAGATAATCAAATAAACCAAGAATAAAAGTGGTTCAGTGGGGAAAAAAAGTAGTCATATAACTGGGATACAGTTTTTCAAATTAGATTATTCCACTGTTTCATGAAAAATACTTTCAGAAGGTTTTAAGAAGGCAAAGGAATATGAAAATAGTTGGCTGTGGCAGTTGGAAGAAATGCTGGCTCAAGATTTTCACAGAGTGGCTACCAAATGCCATGGCTCAAACTCTGTACTCAACAGCTAATTAATGTTCTCTTGCCAAAAATTTTCATGGTACCAATGAATATCATGAGCAGAATCCAGTTTTGAAGATTTTTTTTTTTGCGGCACCAGGGATTGAACTCGCGACCTCGCACTTGCCAGGCAGGCGCTTATACCACTGAGCTAAATCCCCGGCCCTTGTCTTTTTGAGACAGGGTCTCACTATGCCATTCAGACTGGCCTTGAGCTCACTCTGTAGCCCAGGCTGGTCTTGAACTCGCAATGATCCTCCTGCCTCAGTCTCCTAAGTGCTGAGATTACAGGTGGGCAACACCATGCCCAGCTTGTAAAGGCATTTTTAAACTCAGGTTTTAAAGATACCACGTGAAGATTCAAACCCATTAGGGACCGAATTCAGCCTGCAGGCCCCCAGTTTGCAGAAAGGAGGCATTAAAGTGTGGAGGACCTCTAAGATCCATACAAGAGTTCAGATACGTTTAAAGGAAGAGGGCACACCTTCAGCATCTGGACAAACTCACTGAAAATGGGCAACTTCTCAGACTCAATAGTGCTACTCTAACTCTCTCACAGAACTATGTGTGGTGTGCGCAAGCAATTTTTCATAAGTAACACAAAGTACTGATGTTATGGGTTTAAATTTTTTTTTTTTCCAGATAGGGTCTTTCTGCGTAGTTCAGACTGGCCTTGAACTAACTATGTAGCCCAGGCTGGCCTCAAACTCACAGTTCTGGGATTACAGGTTTGTGTTACCACACCTGGCCCTGCATTCACTTTCAAAATATATAAATTAAAAGATAAAGTTTATTTCTAAAATAATAGCACTTTTGTTTATATGCTAAAAAGAAGGCAAAATTATTGAGGGACAGACAAAATATAACTCTGTGTTTGGCGTCTTGGAGTATTAGGGACTCAATCTAACGCCTTTGCACTGAGCTGCATCTCCAGCCCCCTACCCCCTTTTTTGAGACAGGGTCTCGCCATGTAGTTCAGAGGGCCTTAAAACTCACTATGTAGTCCAGGCTGGCCTTGAACTCACAGCAATACTCCTGTCTTGGCCTCCTGAGTGCTGGGATTATAGGCATGTGCTACCACACCTGGCTAACTATATACACAGAGGAAAGTGTCCTTCCTACACAGTGAAGGGCTTGTGCATCTTCAACCACATTATGGGGGGGATAGTTACAAGTCACAAGGTCAAGAGTAACCAGGTATAGTATAGGGATATTCTATAATACTGTACCTGGAATGGAATGAAAATAAATTTTATTTAATTTTTTTTTAAATCCACTTTATTTCAAAGAAGAAAAAAAAAACAATTTCAAAACATGTCAATCAGGGGCAACAAGGGTACACACATTGTGCACTGTCATCCCCAAATCATTTATCCAGAGCACAAGACATCTGCATTCAATATCAGAACAATACCAGCACAAATCTTTCTCTTCAATGAACTCAGAGAAATCAACAGTATAGTGAAAATGAATTTTAGAAGCTTTTGCCTCTTCAACAGATCCACCAACACTTAAAGGATATTTTCTAATCAGAGAAGGGGACTTCCGCATATTGGTATCATTCATTATAAGTTATTAGACTGGTAATAGGCACATGTGTCTTTTATTATTCTTTATGTAATTTTGTTTTAAAGATTCTCGATAAGACTTCTATAAAAAAGATAACCTTGTCTTGAACTCTGGTTGCTCCCTGATTTAAGAAAACCCTAGGAGGAAAGGCTGTAGGAAAGGTGGATAAGGAGGATTAGAGTGCAAATATCTCTCCATTTAATCTTACTTCATCCTGATACCAACTAGAACCTTGCCACTGACAAGAATAGAGACACTTCATATTTGTCTGGCTGCATAAGGACTTAAAATAACAATCTCAGTAGAATGTGAATGTGTGAGCACATGCATGCGTGCAACATTAGAAGTTATATTTCAAGCATTTACTTAAAATCAAAACTTTCAAATACTAGACATATTGAACTGCTAAAGCAGGCTAGTTAGTAGGCAAAGTATTATTGATTATATACATGACAACATGTATATAATCTTTAGCTAATGTTTTATTACCTGGTGGCCGGTTTGCAAATTCTGGCAGTTTAGGGCCTGTGCTGTCCAAGTTAATTCCTTGTTCACCAGGTAATGGTTGCTGATCAACCTCCTCCAGACCACCTGAGCGAGTATCTGGGGTGCTAGAAAATAAGTAACACATTTGAGAATAAACTGTATAGGAAATACACAAAACTGGAAGACTCCCTTTCCTATTTCTGAAGAATCACTCTGTTTTCATTATTCTTATCATTATTTACATCTCTCTTTAGTCTGGATAAAATACTTAATATGAGCATAAAAACAACCTGGAAATTTTATTAAATGCTAAATCCACTTAATCTAATAGCATTGCATTTATTCAGTGGGCTTTCTATAAATTCCTGAAATTTTTTTGTTTTTTGTGGTGCTGGGGATGAAACCCAGGGCATCACACCTACTAGGCAAGTGTTCTACCACAGAGTTACACCCTCAGACCAAAATCCTGATACAATGTTTTATTTTTATCTTTTTCTTCTTTTTTGAGACAAGTCTCACTGTGCAGTTCAGATTGTTCTTGAACTTACTTTGTAGCCCAGGATGGTCTTGAACTTGCAATGATCCTCCTGCCTCAGCCTGGGTGCTGGGATTACAGGTTGATACAATGTTTTGCATGCAATCACCCATTCTTAGTTTTTAATACCTGATCATGGCTTGGGGCTATCAATACCACAAAGTACTGTTCCTGTGACACCACACTATCTTCAGTATAGATATTAAATTCAAACAGACTGCTCTAATAATTTATAACATTTTGTAATAGGTTATAAATTACTTTATGGAAATGTTATTCAGTGAACAAAGAAAAGTGGAGACACTACAAAAAAGTTAGTAATTTTGCCATAGAATGAATACTCGCAGACATTTCCATTGACTTTGGGATGTTTTCATTTTTACCTGTAGTTCAGAATTTCTAATGGGGAAGACAAGTGAAGAAACTTCTTTTATTTACATCCACATTCCCAAGGAAAGAGTGCTCATATCCCTCATTTGTTTTGTAATCTCACTCCTAACTGCACGTTTTTTTCCTACCTTTGGTTTCCCTCAGTCTTCAATGTATCATGGTTGTGCATTTTAGATACCATTGTATATCTCACTGAGCTAGACCCCCGGCCCTAGCAATACAGATTTTTTAGCCAAGAAAGAGTAACTAAAAAAAGATAATTAAAGGGCTTATTAAGTTTGAATTCAGGAAAATACAGGTTATTAATATAGAATGGTTGGCTTTTAGTCTATTAAAATTCAAGAAGCAGCAGGATAGTATAACAACCGAAGAATGTTGCAGGGAGGTTGGATAAAAGTAGCCTGGTTTTAGTTTTAATTTTTTTTTTTTTGTACTGAGTTACAGCCCCTTTTTTATTTTGAAGCAGGGCCTCACAAAATTGCTCAGGCTGGGGCTTGAACTTGTAATCTTCTTGCCCCTCCTAGAGTGCTGTGTTTATAGGTATGTGCCACCAAGCCTGCCTAGTTGTATATTTAAATTTGTTTATAAATAGTTTCCTATTTTTTATAGTTGTAGTAATTTATCTTAATTAATCTGTTTTACATTCATTAGTCATTATTATAGTCATTACACCAGAAGTCTCTGAGTTCTGGTTTTATGATTAAGCCTGAAAATTCAGCATAAACATTATTTCCTCTGGAAACAATAAAGTCAGAAACATGCCTTAATACTTCAGCATCAGAAAATTAAATATAAATGGTTAACTGCCCTTCCTGCTATGATCTTGAAAAACAGCTTATCTGAAAAACTTTTACTAACAGGGTAACTGACTTAAAAGGTACAATCTCTTAGTATGGGTATAAGGTTCTATAGATGATAAACAGCTTTTAAAGTAAAGGCACTCATGTAAAAAAAGACCATTTGTTGAGAGATGACAGGAAGTCTCAAGCAGCTTTCATTCTCAAAACACATTTGGCCTCCTTGGCTTCTCAATAGCCATGATAAAACCAAAGCCAACACTCTGTGCAGTTGTAGTGTAGTAACAATGGTTACTATTTGGGCTCTGTGAGCCACAATCCCTACTAGCACCCCAAGACTGCAGAATTAAGATGTATCAACCAAATGAAACATACCCACTTTGGCTTAGTTAAATAAACAAACTGTAAGAAAAAAAGAACTGAGATAGAGAAATGTGAGCACTGTTAGATATGTGAGACTATTAAGCAAGTATTAGTTTTCTAGGTGTGCTAATGGTATTGTGTGGTAATATAAAAGAACTATCCTTATCTTTTAAAGGTACACACTGAAATACTTACAAAGTAAATTTGCCTTAAAACAGTCAAGAATGTAATGGGTGAAAGCATAGATAAAGGAAAGATAAGCTATGAACGGCTAATTGTTTAAGTAGGAGGGTCTCATTAAACTATTTGAATTTTATAAATGCTTAAAATTTTCCATAAACAAAAACGTTTACATAAAAGCAAATGAGTAACACTTGAGGCAAAACAATCACAACCTACTTTAGATCTTGTTGACTATTTTTCTTCTTCCTAGGAGGTTTCTTCTTCTTCGGTTTATTTGCATTGGTATTATTTTGCTTATTGTTTACCCCAAAATGGCCCGCAGAGATATCACTCTGCAGTAAGTTGACCAACAAAGGGCTTGTCAGTGTTACATCCTTATTGACTGGGAAGCCTGGATTCTGACCACAGGACATCTGATTTCCATTGGGCGCTCCACTGAAAGGTGCATTGAAAGGCATTCCATGGCCTGAAAAGTGGTTTCCCGAGGCACTATTTCCCTGCATGGCCTGCACATGAGGGGGGACCATGTTGGTTTGCTGCATGCTAACATCAGGCATCATCTGAGACAAGCTGACATCGTTATTTGCTGTAGTAGCAGGATCACCATGCTGCTGGGCCATGTGGGGGTTAGGCCCTGGTGTCCGCAGGACCTGCCCTTGAATTCCCATAACCTGAGTTGGACTGTTGTTCACGGGCCCTTGCTGGGGCAGCATCTGTCCTGACATCTGTCCCGTAAACTGCACCATGTTTCCTTGCATGTTAGGAGTTGGTCCCCTCATTATCTGCGTTGGTCCCGGCATGACACTGGATTGGTTCTGGGTGTTAAACTGCTGCTTATTCCCCTGCATCTGATTGGTCATAATCTGCTCTATCATTGGGTTCTGTTGGAGCAAAACTTGCCCCTGAGGCCCCATCATCTGGTTATGTGGCGCCATTATTTGTTGGCCCTGCTGGGAAAGCAACTGCTTAGGTGGGGTCATCCTTTGGGGTGAAGGCCCAAGATTTTGGTTCTGAGTGTTCACCATCATCTGGTTCTGTGGCATAAGCTGGGCCCTTGAAAGGATCATAGGATTCTGAGGGTTCAAAGTTCCTTGTTGCTGAACCATCTGGCCCTGGGAGGGCACAATCTGCTGGTGCATGCCCATCAGCTGAGATGGTGGGCCTTGCTGGGGCTGGCCTTGCATGTTGCCCAGGTTCACCTGAGGAACCCCAGAACTACCAGCTGGCTGGCTGTTCATGTTGCCATGAATTCCCATGAGGCCAGGCTGCATCATATTTGGTGGCCCATGGGACACCTGCATCTGGTTTTGAGGAGGACCAGCTCCTTGACCACCTTTAAAAAAGAAAAAAAAAACATAGTTTCAGAAAGAAATATTGTTATCTTAATGGTGTTAAGACACTCAAATTACCTTACTTAGAAAGATACCCACCACCCATATATTCACTCACCAATATAAATGTGCTATATTTGACATATCTGCAGTGAGTCTTTCAATCTATGCAGATGTAATACAAGTAATTGTTTACATTTTCTATGATCACACAATAGAAAAAGAGAATAGTTTCTTTACTCCTGTGTAGTGATTTAAAGGTAACATTTTAAAATTTCCTTTCAGATTAAATACAATGACAGCATCTCACTGTTTTAACATGACTTTAGCTACTTTATTTGTGAAGAAAATTCACAAAAAGCACTGTAGACTAAATAAGCTGTGCTATAAATAAGCCAGAGAAACAAAGAATGTGTCTTGTCCTCTCAGGAAAACCTCAACAATACTGAAAATACATTTTAAAATGTTTCATGGAAAACTATCATTCTCAAAGAGCCATGTGAGGCTGGCAATATAGCTCAGTGGTGCAAGCACCCACCTGGCAAGTGTGAGGTTGTGAATTCAATCCCTGGTACAAAAAAAAAAAAGCTATGTCTGCAATATCTAGATGCTAGCACACAGAGAAAATCTAACACTTCCCAAGGACTGACCTCCTCCATCTCAGTGTGATAAAACTTATTTAATCCTGATCTGGTAGCTGATTCTTTAGTGGTAGCCAACTGACTAGATGATTTAAGAGGAAGATGCAGACAGAAGAATGCTAAAATTTCAGTGACCCTATCCTGTGGCAGTCCCTACTGGACCACTTGGGACATGCTCTATTATTCCAGTTATTTCTAGTTTAGACAAAAAGTGGTGGCTAGCTCACTGCAATGTTTATTTATTGTTGGGCCTGTGTGATTTTTATATAGCTACTTGTGTTATGCCACCCCACCTCCCAGCCTTTTTGGTGCTGGGGACTAAACACAGTGCCTTGTTCATGTTTGCATGCACCTTGAGCTATAACCCAATTCATCCTCTTCTTTTTAACTGAATATATGCAAAAGCTTATTTTATTCCCCCCCGCCTTTTTTGGCCTTTTTGAGATAGGGTCTCTATATGCAGTTCAGGCTGGTCTTGAACTTGCAATGATCCTCCTGCTTCACCCACCCAAGTGCTGGGATTACAGGTGTGTGCCACCATGCCTGGCTTATTTTTCAATTTTAAATGAAGAGTAGAGAGTAGAAGCCATTCCATACTCCAGCCAGAGAGGCAGGAGACAAACTGTCTCTTGTTCATACTAGCTAGACTTTTCCTAAATCCCAAGGAAGACTTTCTAAGCCAGTTTTATAAACTCATCTTAAACCCCATAACCACTTTATGTGCTACATATGTTGCAAATAATGATGTATAACCACCCAAACTACAACTATTTATTGGGTACTTAATAGGTACAGAGTACTTTTGTGCTGCAGCAATATCAATAAACAAGAGAGACCTGCCCTTTTGGAGTATAATTGGCAAGGGACACAATACAAGCAGGTAAGAATTTTTTTTAGGAAGCAATAAAAGTTCACAAGAGTAATAAAATAGGGTAACAAAACAGAAAATGACAGATGAGAACAAGAACTACTATAGATAGGCTAAATGAGAAAACCAAAACAACTGGCCTGGCCTGGGGATGCACCTCAAAGCATACTTGCCTAACATGCCCAAGGTCTTGGGTTCAATCACCAGTAATGCAAAAATAAAACAAACCCAAAGACCAAGCCAAAAAAACAAAAACAAAAAACAGGTTCATGTGGAAGATATCATATAAAAGTACAAAACAGCTGTGCTATGATAGAGGAATTATGAATTTTAACATTTTAAAATTTCTTATAAAAAATTAGTTCATGTAACTCAGGAATGTGGTTCTGTATTAGTAGATAAGGCAAGTTAGGGAGTTTGCCCTACCATTCTCAAGATTGTCTGAAATTTTTTCCTCCGTAAGTCAGGATTTTTCTCATTCTTTAGTGATTTTAATGAAAGTCAGAACCGCTTAACTAAACTCTGAGTGCTGACAGGAGTTCAGAAAATATTTGAGCTATATCAGTCCAAACTGCTTGAATGAGAAAGGGTAAAATGATTAGTCACTCAGGTGGTCCCAACAACCAGATACCCAGAAACATGAAGTTTGGGTTTATACAATACTGTTTTGTTTTGTTTTGTTTTTTGCACCGAGGATCGAACTCATGACCTCATGCTTGCCAGGCAGGCGCTTCTGCCACTGAGCTAAATCCCTGGCCCTTGTCTCTTTGAGACAGGGTCTCGCTATGCAGTTCAGGCTGGCCTTGAGCTCACTTTGTTGCCCAGGTTGGTCTTGAACTCACAACAATCCTCCTGTCTCAGCCTCCCGAGTGCTGGGATTACAGGTGTGCGCCACAGGCCCGGGACAATACTGTTTTACAATACTACTTTTAAGCCATTCTAGTATATTTTATTTCTTTTTCAAAATTTCTTCTTATCTACAGTACATTGATTAAATTTGAAAAACACTACACTATATACCAGAATTTGAACACTCAGTATAAACAAAGCTAACACTTTTACTACACTGAAATTTTTAAAAATTGTACAATTATGCCATATGCCTATATACCACCTTTGTTATTTACTATTTCCTTTGCCAGAAAGCACTTTTTACTACATGAGCAAGCTCTTATTCAGTCAGAAAACTATGGCGTAGGAGCCAAATCAGTACACTGATAGTTTATAAATAAATTATTTGGAACATTGTCACACTCATTAAGCAGAATTGGTTAGTTTCAACAAAGACCATATAACCTAAAATATTTACTATCTGGCCCTTTTCTGGTGGCGGTGGGGGTGTGTGTGGGGAGTGATAACTGTTTTAACTCAAGTTCCATCTCCTTATCATAGTTATTTGCAGGGACCTGAGACATTTTACTTATTCTCAGTTACTGTTCTGGAAGACTAAAGTACTCATACATCTGAAATAAAGGCAAGATACCAGGACTAATTAACTTGTATATGTGTTTTCTATCAAGGTATCTATCACACAATAGTGTATACAAGCTAAAAAAAAATTACAGAAAACAAACCTGCATGCTGGACATTTTGATTCGCTTGTAGTTGGGGCGCTCCTGAATTCCCAGGGGTGGTTGCTGTGGTGGAAGGCACCTGACCTTGCATAAAGTTCGGATTGGCCTGTCCTGCTGAGAAGCCAGGTGGGAGGCGTTTAGGCATTCCTTAATAGAAAACAATGAGTAAGGCAGTTACCTAGCAAATTTATACTCTTGCTTAGATATGGAATGAATAAGGAAGGATGAGCTGCATGAAGTCTCCACTGGCTTAGCTCTCTCTGTCACACAGGTAGGATCTTTAATAATAAGGTTGGGAAAGATGGTTAAAAAAATCAACACAATCTCTTACATGAGCATTGTCAAAATGAAAAAGAAATACTGAAAAATTTATACTTAGAACATGCCAAGGAAAAGATGGCAATCTGCTCCCTAAATGTGATCTGAGGTCATGCCACAGCAAGGTTTGAGGGCTCACTTTTCTCTGTAATACAATGGATTTCAAAACTTTACATAAACACAGGCACCAAAGCAGTATGCTAAATTCTCTTATATTGAAACAAATTGATATGAAATACTATAAAACAAAGAACTGGGTCCTGATATCAAGGTTAGGTGATTTTTTCCCCCTCATTCTGAGGGAAATGGATGACAATCTCCTTTGCAGAAAATTTCCTCCCAATGTTATGCTTGTCTCTTTGGAAGGAACAGGAGATTAGAAACAGTTCACAGGAGCTTCAAAGTGAGGCTACATTAAACTTATCATTTGCCTTCCCCTCATAAAGTTTGCTGTGATTCTGACAGCTATGGTACCAAAAACCATGATCTAATGGAATCTTACTCAGGTATCACTTCCTTTTAGGAAGGCCTAATTTTATAAAACAAATTTGTAATAAGGAGAATCTCAGACCCAATCAGTTTTTATAATATAGGCCTTGATGTGGCCAGATCACCTAGGTGAGCATATCATCTACTCTATGAAAGAATTAAGAACTAAAGCTCACTTAAATTTTTCTTGTACTTGTCCATTTTTCTTTTAAGGGCCAAATTTTCAATGCCTTGAAAAACTCTTTGTAGACAAATATGCATTTGTCCTTTCTTTAGCAGTGACAAGTCCCCATTTGCATGCTTTCATTGTAATTCAATCGGTAATCACATTTGCAGGTCGAACTACCCAGCTTCCACTGATCCAGGGCTAGATGCCCAGAACAGTGAAGTTTGGAGCTGAAACATTCTTGCATTTTCTAGAAACTTCTTAGGATTCAAATATGAGAGCCTGCATGTCAACAAAACTAATTATAAGGAGTGAAAAGACCGATGAGCAACTTAATTTCACCAGAAACCATGGGAACATGCCTTTGCTATGTTGCATTAAAGATGCAAGGGTTTTTTCTGAGTAGGCAATGGGTGTCTTTTGGTGGGGATATGTTTATCACATGACAGTATTACTGACATTCTCTATACCTTACTGAAAAGCTCCAAGCACATTCATGTGCACTACATCAATGATTAATAAGAATAAATAATAAACATGGAGATGGATAAGTTTTACTGTAATCGTTTTACCTCTCACACATTAAGTTCCATTGCTTTTTCTTCATACAAGAGGCACCTTACAAAATAAATAAATAAATCTCCTTTAGGTATAACTAGTGGAATTCCCTCTCTAAGGAGCAGGCATTGGCATTATAAAACTATAAAAGTCAATGATTTCTGAACTTATTCCCCTTTAATACTTTAATCAAATGCAACAAACACCATGCTTAATATTTTACTAACTAGGATTATCAAAATTGTTAACTAGAAGGGCATTTTCCCCACTAAGACCTGTACTTATCTTTTCATTTTTGCTGTACTGCACAACCTTAATTTTTTTTCAACAGCTGAGAAATTTAAGTTGTTAATAAAATGCATGTTTCTTTTGGACAATTTACTAGTACAACATTAACCAAAAAACAATTTGAAAAACAATATTTCTACATTGAATTTTACCTGCATTTTTATCCAGAGAGCTAGCTTACATGTAACCAGTAAGATGCTGCATAATGTATCAAGATAATAATGCATCAAGTTAACTGAGTTATATCAAATGTAACCACCATATATCACAAAGCAATTAATTATGTCCTTATTTCACTTCCTCTATTAATGCTAAAAACTGAAGTTCTACTCAGATCTATCTCTAGCAAATTTACCAATATAAATAGCTTCAGTGTTCCTCACCTCCTAGGCCTGGATGTAAACTCTGTGGCCCCTGGTTTGGTGGTTGCTGCTGCATCACCATGAAGTTAGGTGGCACATTTCCCTGTTGAACCATAGGATTCCGACCTGGAGAGCTGACAGGCTGCTGAAATCCCTGGGGAAGTGGGTTATTTTGAGGTGGCCTTGGTCCCATCTGCTGCTGAGTTTGGTTAACCGTTGGGGAGGATGCAGGGGATCCCTGCTGGAAGGAGGAGGGTGAGGAGGCAGGAGACTTGTTGGTGAGGTGGGGCTGCTGCAAGGGGGTTGGGACCCTGGAGGGCCCTCCCTGCATACTCTTCATCTGAGGAGCTGTGAACTGGCCTGGGTTGCTCATCTGAGGAAAGTTTGTATGGGCTTGTGCGGCTTGCTGGCTGCCAAAGGGATATGGAGGGGGAGGGTGGGAAGGTGTCTGTACCGTGGCTAAGGATGGTCTTGCCTGGAGTTGCTGTTGCATTGGGGCAGGCAAGGGAGACTTCTTCCACCCCTGGTTTGCAGTCATTGTGCCCAGAGAACTCTGGGCTGGAGGAGGCTGAAGGGCTCCGGAAGGCAGCTGGTTCCAGCCTGGAGGAACAGGCACCTGAGTTGGGGCAGTAAACTGGGGTCGAATCCCCTGTGGCTGCTGCTGCTGATGTTGCTGTGGGGGTCTGGCCTGCAACTGTTGTTGTTGTTGTTGCTGCTGCTGCTGCTGCTGCTGCTGCTGTTGCTGCTGCTGCTGTTGTTGTTGCTGCTGCTGCTGTTGCTGCTGCTGCAGCTGGGGAAAATTAGCTGGGTTCATTTGTCTGTTCACAGGAACAGGCTGCATTGGGTGATGTGGAGGAGCTAAAGATCCTGAGGGATGACTCTGCTGTGGTATATGGAGCCCAGAGAGGAGTGGATCCATTGCATCT
>RJWT010032753.1:0-14053 GCA_004365215.1 Cuniculus paca | reverse complement strand
TACCAATGTATTTACTTCTCTCTCCAACAATCATTTCCTAAAATAAAGTAATTAGGTGGTCAATGGTTGATCAAAATTATATCTTCATTCCTAGAATATCATATTGAAAAACATGATAATAAAAATGGTTCAAAAAATTTACTGGAAGATTTCTCTTTTCAGTACTAGGGATTGAAATGAGGGCCTCCAAACTAGACTACATACCCAGCCCTTATTTTATTTTTTATTTTGAGACAAGGTCTCAATAAGTTACTAGTTACCCAGGATAGCCTGAACTTGGGATCTTTTTGCCTCATCTCCTCATAATTCTGGAAATGGAAGGCACCATTTTAATGTTCAAAAACGGAGAGTTTTACTTGACATTCATGAGCAAATTATTCAGAATTAATAGTGCTTTGTACTCAGTTCAACCAATAAATACTGTAAATAGGCATTGCAGAGCATTTTAAAAATGAACATGAAAACTGAGTCTTAACAGAGCCCAGGTTTGTTAAGTGTTGGTTTGTTAAACAATCAATTTCTGACCCAGATTAAATGAATGATATTATCTTATTATATTATATTTATTATTGTAGTATATTTAATGTAGCATATTTATTATTATAATACTATTATTATAGTATATTTAACACCATATATGTCTGGGATTCAAAATGTATACATACAAGTGCTGTATATATGTACAAAATTGTAAAACTAAAGATACATCAGTTTGATGCATGCAGTGGTGCCAGTGAGTGCTCTTTTTCAAACAATGTGTATCATATCTAGACCTTAAACATAGAAAATGATCAAAATTTCTTGCTGCCTCTGTTCTTTGTATCCTGCATAATTCAATACTGTTATATGAAATATGGCCTACATCTATTTGCTTCAAAAAAATAAACATTTTGTTATTTATAAATAAAAAATGAATGTGACACAGTCCCAGTCTTCCAGTAACTCAAATATAATAGAAATGATACACTGGCCTTGCCAGAGACCATTAGAGAAGATCCCATACTGGGATACCTTGTAGGCGAACTAGGCACACACTGAAGACATCAACAAAGAAGGACCAAGAGTGAAATGAAACCTCAATTTTTATGCTCTAAAAATCTAGAAAGATACTGATTTAATTTCAGTATATGTATAAATTTTGCATCAGGGAAAAACATTTTTTATTTTGAATTGTACCTGGAGGTAACACCATAGTCCTAACACCTTAGAAATTCAAAGATTCTCATGTTCATCTATGGGCGATTGTGTCTTTTCCTCCTGAAACTTGTGTGACATTAGAAGAATTAAATATTTGCTTAAAAAATCATCAAAAATACAGTTAGATACAACACATTTTAGAGTTCTATAACACAGTGAGGCATCCATAGTTTACAATAAACTATTATATATTTTATGAATAACTAGAAGAGCTTGAAGAGTCCAAACACAATGTGATAAGTAGACAAAAGTGTTAATCACCCTGATTTGATCAGTGCATACTGTATGCATGTATCAAATTAGCATGTGTCCATAAATTTGTACAATTAAAATAATAAAAATGATCTAGAATAAAAACCATGTAGCCATTGTAAATTGTTAATTTCATAGTTAAGGGTGTCATCTTTGTTGTTCTTCATAACATTGATTTATAAGGTATCTCACACTATCTGCTCCATTTGTGGATCTGAGATTTCCAACTCTTGGCCTGATGATAAACAATGTAAGGCAGTAACTATACCTTGTCCAGAACATCCATGTTATAAATCAATCTTTCACATGTTCTTGTCTCCTAAGGTTACTTGTTTTTACAACACATTCTTTATGAGCCATCATATTCACAGTCATGTCAATGATAAGTCAAACAACCCCATTGGCTTTAACTTTGGGATATCACTGTATTATGTGATCATCTAAAAGGAAACAGACTATTATATTTCACTGTCTCAGGACAGAAGAGAGGGGAGAGAAAATCTGAAGTGAGGTAAATAAACTGTATGCTTTCTTCCTTCAGTACCTCATCTGGGCATGGATGTGAAATTTATGGAATAGTTTGTCAATACTAACATAAGTTTCATCACAGGACCAGCTAAGTCACAATCTCTTGGCATATGCCCAGCATCTCTACTTCTCTAAGGTCCCCAATGTGTTTATAATGTGCAGCCATGGTTGAAAATCAGCAGCAATTGTGGTTCTTCTACCCCATCCACCTTTCTTGTCAAATTCACTCTGATTCAGCAATCCTTAGGACTTTGTCTTTGATACAATTGCCCAACACAGTCTCTAAATCCGTTAAACCCTATGTTATGTTTTTAAAGTTAAAAATGATCACACAAATATTTTGTTGCTTTACTATTCATGTAATATATTTATATTAGGTCTGGGGATATAGCTCAGCTGCACAAATCCCTGCCTGGAAAGTACAAGGTCATGAGTTCAATCCCTACTACCAAAATAATAATAATAATAATAATAATAATAATAATCTAAATGTGAAGTTCATGAATCAGTATTAATGGAAAATGTCATATGTCACATACAATATAACTTGCTTTCCTGTAATTTTTCACTCTAGGTGACACTCCCCAGGAATGAAACTTCAACCTACCCTGGTACCAATTTTGTTTCATTCCTCAGACCATAGCTGAGCCCACAACTTAGAAGTTACTATTGAACCAAATAGTATTTTCAGTCATTTTCCAATGTAAAAAATTGAAATAAGGGTATAAGGCATGTGTCCAGGGTGTCTCTTTTATTGTCCCATAAAGACTTCAAGCTTTTTATCTTCCCTTTTCCAAAACTACACTCCCTTTATTCATTCACTCACTCCACAAGCAATAAATGCCCAGTAATGTGCCAGTGTTTTAGATGACTGTGAGCCAGTTAAATAAATGGAAAGATGGGGAAATGGCTAATCCTAACACTCTGTATTTTAGAACTTAATTAGATTGAGTAATCAGTACTGACTTATTAAAATACGTAAAAGCACACCGAAAAAAAGGTAACATCAACACGTATCCCCTTCAGCCTCCCACCAACTATCCTCCTGGCTCACGCTTCCTCTTCAGGATACAGAAACAGAAACAATTGAGAATTAAGGATCTAGTTAAGTGCTGTGCGCACACACATTAGTGTTTAGGGAAATTGTCTCACATTTAGAAATACAAAATTAACCCTGCTCATGAGAAATCAAACAACTACATTCATTTAAATTTTTATATGCTTGGGATGACTCTGAATAAATTTACATGAGAAGTATTGGTTCAAGAAGAGAAAAACATAACCAATACTTTTACATTAACTTTTACATTTTGTGAAATTTCTCCTCATATTCCAAAGCCCAACTTTATCAATTAAGATGGAATTCTTTAATGAAAAGGAAAAGATTACTAATTAATATACAGCATTCTCAGTCATATGGGGAACATACCAAAGAAGCAAGGGTTGGATGGGTTTCAACCTGTTCTTAATAGCAAAAACTGGTGTCTCAAAGCCCAGACATTAAAATATCCTATAGTTTGTTGCCTGGTTGGTTTGGTTTGTTTTGTTTTGGTTCGGTTTGGTTTGGCTTTATTTCATTTTGTTTCATTTCATTAGGTTGAAGCCAACATCTTTATAAATTGATAAATTGCCCAGGCTGGGCTCAAACTCACAGTCTTTATGCTGCACCCATTACAATGCTGGGATTAGAGGTATGCCCCAACATGCCTGGATTTTGTTACATTATTTAAACACTTTCATGTAACTAACAAGTTTGACAATAAGTTTTTCAAGTTAAGTAAAATTAATAAGTAATAGATTAAAATGGTTTAACAGTCCTTCCCTCTTCACCTCTGACAGGCAAAAGCATGAAAATCATAATTTCCATCATCACAAGAAAAATATGGAAAAAATTGAAAGTTGATATCTTTTCAGATCCACTAGAAATGATTTCAGGAAGTAGGTGAAAGTTAGTGAATTCTACAAAAATTTAACAAAGAAATCATTGCAGTTCTCTAGTTTCTTCCATAACAGAATAGAAAACACTTCTTAATTCATTCTGTGAGGCTACTCTTACCATAATATTATACCTAGAGAAAGATATTAAAGGAAGGGAAAACTACAATGGACTTCTCTCATGAATATAAATGCAAAAATGGTCAACAAAATATTATCAAATCAAATTCAACTAGGTATAAAAAGAAATAGATAACACAATCAAGTGAGATTTATTTCAGGTATGTCAGTCTGGTTCAACATTTGCAAATCAATTATGTAATCCATTCCATCAACAGACTACAGCAGAAAATTCACACTACCATATTAATTGAAAAATTAGAAGAAAATCTAACTTTAGATTAGATTTTCTAAAAAAAAATTAGGGAAAATCTAAAATTCATTCATGATAGTTGTAGCAAACAAAACATGGGGGAAACTTTCTTAATTTAATAAAGAATATCTATCAAAAAACTACCTAATATCATAGCAAATGGTGAGAAACTAGATGCTTTCCCTCAAAGATAGGGAAAACAGCAGGAGTATGTACTCTCAAAACTCCTATTCAACATACGTACATCAAAGGCCTTAGCTAAGGCAATAACGAAAGAAAGAAAGAAAAGAAGAGAAGAGAAGAGAAGAGAAGAGAAGAGAAGAGAAGAGAAGAGAAGAGAAGAGAAGAGAAGAGAAGAGAAGAGGTATATAGAGTGGGAAAGAAGAAATAAAGCTATCTTTATTCACATATGACATGGTTTTCTATGTAATAACTATTAAAGAATAAAAAAACCTTCCTGAAACTAGGAAGCAATTACAGTATATTCTCAAGATATAAAGCTGATACACAAAATCACTTAGTTTCCTGTATACCAACAGTGACCAATTGGAATTTGAAATTAGAAATACAATGCCATTATTTACATCAGCACTAAAAAAATGAAATGCTTAAAAAAAAGAATAAATCTAACAAAATATGTAAATGATCTGTATGAACTAAACTACCACATTCTGATGAAGAAAATAAAAAATCTAAATAAATGGAGATAAATTCCATGATCATTGATTGGGAAACTCAATATTGTAAAGATGCCAGTTCTTCTCAATTTGATGTGTAGATTCATGCAACCTCAATGAAATTTCCATTAAGTTAGATTGTAGATATAAACTAATTATAACATTTGTATGGAAAGGTAAAATACACTAAATATCCAGTGCAATACTGAAGAAAATGAATAAACCTGGCACTATTTAACTTCATGACACCATAAAACTACAATAATCAAGATGTTGTAGTAGTCACAAAAAAAAAAAAAGACAAATAAACCAATGGAATAGAATGGAAGATTCAGAAATAGTCCATTCAAATATAGTCATCTGTCATTTGACAGAAGAAAAAAAACAACTCAGTGAAAAAGGAGATTCTTCAAGAACAAACTGTGCTTGGGAGAATTGGACATTCATATGTAAAAATATTAAATGACCCAAACATGAAGACTTTCACAAAAATTAACTCGCAGAGGTTTATAGAAACAAATGTAAAATACAAAATTACAAAAATTTCTAACAGGAAGAAAGTCTAGGTGACCTTGAGTTTAGCAATGAGTTATTAAACACTATCTACAAACAGAAAAAAATGATAATTTAGACTTGATTAAAATGTAAAACCTCTGTTCTGTAAAGACATTGTTAAAAGAATGAAACAACAAAAACATTGGGAGAAAATATTCATAAAACATATACCTGATAAACTTGGATCCAAAATAAATCAAGAACTCATGAAACTCAATTATAAGAAGACAGTCTAATTTAAGAATAGACAAAAGATCAAAAAGATACCTCAGCAAAGAAAATATGTGGGTGCTAGGTTATCACCTCACTTATGCTCACCCCATAGTCCTATACCAAGCTGTGAGGTTTCCTTTCACCTCCACTCCATTCACATCTATGTATTGAAATCTTTATTAAGTAAACCCTTCTTTAATTAAGATTAAAGATTTAAAATTTGTGTATGCATGCGTGTATGTGCATGCGTGTGTGTGTGTGTGTGTGTTTAGTTTTCTGTTGGGACTCTGAAAGAATGAGGCATCCTTGAATAAATAACCATTTCCTCAAGATGTGGTAAATGCAGAAAGAAAAGAATCAGTAGATTTTAAAGAAAAGGAAATACAAATCCTTGGCAATCTTTTGCACTCAGGAAGAAAAAAGAAACCACAACCAAAGAGGTCAGCTATGACAGAGAACCAAAAGTAGAGGCAAGTTTAAGAGCTGTGGTGACATAAGTCAGTACCCATCCTTCCCAGCCACTGAAGATTGTGTGATGATAGTTATAAGAAGGTGAGTGAAGATGACGCTGGGTATTTTGATATTGGATGCACGAATCTCTGTCTTCCCAAATCATCCCTGCTCTACTTTAGCACTGAGCAGACCTAATGGCTGAGTGAGCCCTTCCCATCATCAGCCTCTACCAGTCATCACTCACAACTAAGCACCACCCGCCCTCCCTCTTGCCATCTACTTCCTTCGGTGATACAGACTCTACTTTTGGATTGAAAAGCTTATTCACCAGTTGCTGAGAGTCCTAAGAGCTGAAAGTCTTCTGTTCATGATCCTCTGCAAGATTTTCTAGGCATTTATCATCACTGAAAGATTGCTAGACCAGTTAGAAAATGTTTCAGGGTTCACTTGAAGGTTCTATGACTTGATTTTTTCAGACTAAGTGCACAGGATTTAGTGAATAGAAGTTGGTGCCCCAAAGCTACATTAAAACATGTATTTCCCAGTTGTTGGCTAAATTGTACAACAAGAATCTGGGTTTTCATTGCCGCAAGTTGTTCAAGTAGAAATGCAAAGTGGCTTTCTTATGGAATATTAGAAGACAATCTATGTCTTCATAAAAGAAACTTTTCTATTTGTAATTCAGATGACTTCTGCATCTGCCAAATGATATTAGACAAGAAGTAATGACAAGTTTTTAAAGTCTTTAATTTATATATGTATGCTTAAATAATGCATACTTTATTTAACTTTAAATTTATAACCCCTTATTAAGTACCTACTCAGCCAGGGAGCACTTTATACTCATGTATGTATTCATTAAAAAATATTTATTGCTCCTTAGTCCTCATAAAACACCTTGATGTTAAGAATTTTCCATTGTTCACTTATGCATACTCTTAGCAAATATTTATTGACTACCTACTCAGTCCTAAAGGTAGATATCAAGCCAAGCAAAAGTATAAATAATTCCGACACATATGGAGTTTATGGCCTTGTGAAGGCAACCCATAGTATTAAATATCACACAACTGGAAAAACAGCTGTGATAAGTGATACAAAGGAACACTATCTTGCTAAGAGATGAAGAAAATAAGGTTCTGAGAAATTAAGCAATGTTCTGGCATTGCGCCTCCATTGGTGCATGCTCTGGAGTTTAGAACATTATAGTTGCGGTTGGACTTCTCAAAGAAGGGCTGAGTCCACCCTCACCAACGGCAGCCAGCCAGAGTTGTCCCAGTGGCCAGTGTAGCAGCCCTACTTGTACAGCATGACTGAGTTGGAAGGAGTGTCATCTACCTCACAGGACAAGAAAGTTGGTACCAGGACAATGATGTAATTCCTACTAGCTCAGAGTTATTTTTAAAACAATTCTTGTACAAAAAAAAAATCCCATAGCAACATTGTATTAACCTGTCCACAGCAGTCATCACATCATGACTCACATTATAATAATCTATACCCATGTCTATTTATTTATCTTTATAGTCCCATCTAGGAGCATTTATGTAAATAAACTTTGTTGATAGGAAGAAAAGAGGGCGAGAGAGGACAGAGAGGGAGACAAATACAGGAAATGCCAAGTATTCCAATATCCCCACCATTAGAGGCGAACAAGGAAAAAATGTAGTATAAAAGCAGGAAAAATGATTTTCCAGGGAAAAATCAGCAAAACTCAAACAATATCAATACTTCTATTCTGAATCAAAGGTAAAACCTAATTAATACGCAAGTAGTATGTAAGAGGTGGAATGAATACCAACTGTATACTGTATACAGACAAAAATTGCTCTTTAGAAGAAAAGATGTACATCAACATCTTTGTAATTAATATGTGTAAAAAAAGATAATAGGTTTATTTTGTAAATGTTCCAACATTTCTCAAAAATAAAATTTTCCCTTTGGATTAGCAGCTTTTCCAAGTAAATTACATATTTATGTAATATGAATTTTTTAGGCTAGACTCTGTCGTTCCCATAACAAGTTCTAAATTCTGATCAGAATGTGGTCTGGACAGATATGTGGTCAAGGCTAAATTCTTTATTGTACAGAGCATGTATCCTTTACTAGGCACCTGTTATAAAGCATCTTGCCACACCTGAAGTCTCGTAAACTAGGAATAGGTCAAATCCTGACTCCTGGGGACATGGTATATATTGTGTCTCATCAGAACATAAAATAGAGGATATTCAACACTTGTCCCCAGTATTACATAAAATATTAAATTAGCATGAATTCTGACAAAAAAAATTTAAAGTAAAGTACTTCTACTGATTTGTTAATCAGCAGAATAATTTCCTATGTACAAACTTGAGGATGTTAACTACAAGCATCCTTAGCATGACTTTAAAGCCTCAAACACAGAGACACTAAGTAATTAGCAAAATTTTCTATCACTTTTTGGTTTTAAAGAATTTCTTGGTTAGCTACTTTGTGAGGAAAAATGGAGTAATAATCATGAAATTACTTTGACCCATATCTGTTTAAAACTATAGAATATAAATCTGTGCATAACAACTTTCCCATCTGTTCTCATCACTTGTGAAAAAAATACAAAATGTAATTCTATGATTGTCACCTTAATTAATAGCTCAATACAAAGAAAAAATTTTGGTTTATGAAATTTTCTTCTAGCAAAATAGAAGGTGTGGATACCACCTTTGTAACTTTTGTAATTTTCTTACATTTGTTTAAGACCTTGTATGTGAATAGGGTTTTGATTGAGAAAGCAGCAGAGAAATTAAGCTTAATTAGAATATATTTTTAAAAAAATAAAAACAAGCTGGCCTGGGGATATATTTCAGAGTGCTTGCCTAGCATGTGCAAGGTTGAGGATTTGATCTCCAACACCACAAAAACAAACAAACACATAAGTTGTTTAAATAACTACAAGCTCTTCTTAGGCTGTTATGACTATTGATCTCAACAAGCTTGGAGCAGTGACCCATCCCAGGTGAAGGCCCCTCCCTGGCACTGTATAGGTGAAGAAGACACCTCTGTGTAAGAAAGGAAATCTTTCTTTCCCAGAGGTCTTTTCTTCTTTAGTTCCTCCCCCAGAAAACCTTCCTAGGAGTGGTCATCTACTGATAGCTCCTGCCAGGAACACAGCGTGGCAGTTTCTGAAGTCTCGTTTCAGTTAGTAGAAAAGTGTTATAATTAGTTATCCCTGTCTTGCTTGGTCATGAAAAGCTAAGAATTTGACAAGTAAAAGTTCTGCCACTCTGTCATTTCTGATCTTTTTCTAGAATAGGTTTCCTGTCCTGTGATGACTGAACTGTCACAGGTGACACATTTTTATCTTAGCCGCTAAAATTACCTGTGAAAGAAGTCTATCACGCTCTTGGCCCTCACTCTTGAAGTTACTTTGAGGTTCACACTGAAAAACTAACTTCCCACACACCTGCCATGAGTTTAAAAGGTAGAACAAAATCCATTGATAACCCTTAATTGGGAAAAATGTAAAATCTGAGTGAGTCCATGAAACATTTGAAGAAAAAAAAGAGTGAAATATGCATGACAGCTACATGCATATCTCAATTAATTCTCATAATAATCTTCAAAGATGGTATTATTTTCATTTTACAGTTGAAGAGACAAAGACTTGGAAATATTAAATACATCCCTTAAGGTCTTAAAGCTAAAATATAAGCCTAAATCTGTCAGTCCCCAAAGTGCAGATGGCTGAGTGAGTTGCATGCAAGATTTGGGGAATATTTTTGCTGATCCAAAGTCCATGAGAACAGGATTACACACTCATTTTAGTAAGATGAGTCTTAATAGTACACCCTTGTCTTCTCAAGATGACCTGAGTGTTTTCTCCTTGGATCTTTCTACATCTTCTTGCTCTTTACTAGGACAATTCTAACTAGTGCTTTATGACTCTATTTAAACAGCTCTTCCCCCAAAAAGCTGTTTCCAAATTTCAAGGATGGTGCTCCTTCCAACTCCAGTAGTTATCTCTATTGTTGTTTTGATAATCGCCCTTGTTTCTATTCTTTACCAAACCATAAACTCCTAAAGGACACCTGTGTTGTCTTCATCTTGTATCTGTAGCACAGTGTGGCATGGTGCCTTGCTCTGAATGGGCAGTCAGTATCTGTTGAAGGAAATTAAGAGAAGAAATAAAGCTTAATCTCAGTATCTTCTTGTGTAAAATTGTTTCCGTTTTTAATAACTTTTAATAATCTGCTTAATGATTCCTGAAGACCAAAGTTGGTTAATAATTTGATGAGTGGTCCAAGACTTTTGGTAGTATATAGGGCTTTCAGCAAACTCGAAGTTATTTAAAAGAAGGGAAATATTAGTCATAAAAATTAATTGGTACCATGAGCCCAATGATGATGGGAACTATGCATGACTATCATGTTCCTTCCTTACTCTAAAATGATGCTTTATAAATAAGTGAAGTAAACTTCTTTTCTCTAGCCCGATAATTCAATTTCATTCAGTTTTGCTTTCCAGTGCAATATGCCAACTCTCTTCTTATTGTGAGGACTTGGAAGGAAAAGGTGTAATCAATCTAATAGGTCTACAAATTCACTAATAACCTCTCCTGTTCAGCAAAAACATAGTGCAAGTTATTTCTAACTGATATGGTCTATGATATGAACTTATATGCTATGGCCAACCATGTATTGGGGAATACTCATACCATTTAATATGTTTTCAGAAAAGGTGAAACAATCCTATATTAGATATCGTACCTCCTTTGGGTAAAAATGCTGAGTTTCTCTTGGTTGACCTGCTCCATCACTAGGCATTCTATTGGTATTCACTGCTAGAACTCACAGCTGTGAATTCATGAACTTTTCTTTCTGTGCAAAATAGTACTGCTTACTTAATATATTAGCCACATTTCTAGTTTCTATAAACTTGGTGGCCTAACACGTTCTTTTACTCACGTGCCGGACACCCCTTGTTCTAGACTGCCAAAACTGTCCCTGTCACTTATCCTTGCCTCCTGTTTTCCTCATTGCCTCCTTCCTTCCTAGGGAGGAGGCTCCTTCCTGGGGTAGTAGAGATAGGCTTCAAAAATAAGTTGAACAATCCTGTGTCCACACCACCAGCCACCTCCTTTATCGGGTCCTCACATTCTGGACTACTATACACCTTCCCTAATTTGCTTAGTACCAGGTACCAACCAACTAGAGAGAGCCTTACAGGGTGCTGGGAATTATTCAAACCAGCCAATCCAAAACTTTGCACATTCTTTCTCATGGAAATCCCAACAAAGTCTCTTGCCTGTAGCTACTATCTCTCCTTCTGCCTCCGGGTGCTTTCTCATGTCCCTTCCTCCATGATGTGGCATAATCCTCTTGAGAACTAAGCAAATAATCTGTTCAGTAACAAGTGTCTCCAGATCCATTAGCCTTGCTGTACCTCCAGTTTTCTGTTCCATACACAACATTTTAAAACACTTTCCTTCTATCCTCTTGACTTCCAATGGTGACAGCCTATTTAAAGTCTCTGATGCATCTTCCATGTGATCCGCGATGCTTGGGTGTTCCACTCAAACTTCATCTGTGGGTTTAACTTGATTGCAGGTGTGTGGCAGGCTTTCTGACTCTCCACTCAATGTCCGCACCACACAAGAACCAAGGGAGGCTCAGGGGTCAAATTAGATACTGGTATCTTTTGAATTGCTTAAGTTGGTACTGCGCACCCTTCATAAGATCTCAAACAAAAATGTGAGCATGTCACCTCTAACTTTGGTTTCTCCCAATTTTTTTCCTTTACTTTTTATTAGTATGTATTTGTCATATATACTGATCATATTCACCATAGGGAATTTGCACCTGTACATACTATATCTTAATTATTTTTTTCTCATCCCCCTCCCCACCCTTCAACCTCTTTTCTCCTCATTTACAAAAGCTTTGTTTACATCTTTTTCCTTCCATTCTTTTTTTTCCTTTTCCTTTCCTTCCCTCTTTACCCCTCCCTTCTCTCCCTTCCTATTTGAACATGTTCCTCCTACTTCCCAACATCTATCCTCTGTTTTGCTCCCTATTTACCTTTTCAGTTTCCCACACAAGAGAAACAATACTATATTTAAACTTGTGTGTCTGACTCATTTCACTTAAGATTATGGTCTCAAGGTGCATCCATTTTTCTACAAATGACTCAAATTTATCCTTCTTTATGCCAGAGCTCTACTCCATTGTATATAAATACCATATATTCTTTATCCATTCATATGTGGATGGGCATATGGGCTATTCCCAAGATTTAGTTATTATAAATTGTGCTGGTATAAACATGGGTATGCAGATATCACTGTGATATGATGCTTTTAACTCTTTTGGGAAGGGAACAGTTGAATCAAATGGAACTTCTTGTTTTAGTTTTTTGAGGACTCTTCATAATGATTTCTACAGTGGTTGTACCAGTCTACACTATACTCCCACCAGCAATGCAGAAGGGTTCCTTTTTCCCCACTGCTCTGCCAGCACTTGTTATTGGTTGATTTCTTGATGATGACCATTCTTTCTAAAGTGAGATGGAATCTCAGTTTTGTTTTAATTGGCATTTCTCAAATGACCAGTGATGTTGAGCATTTTTATATATTTATTTGCTGTTTATATTCTCCCAAATTTAATGTGTTTCACATGTGATCTGAAGTACAGCCTGAAGCAGAGCTCTCTCTTCCTTCTCTTTCTTTTTCTATGCCTCTTTCTAACCACTCTGATTCTGGAGAGGACTTTCTCACTTTTTCTTCCACCACTGTCCTAAATAATTCTATGCATGTTAAAGAGGAAGGTAAAAATGTATTTAAACATCTCCTCTCTCTCCTCAATATCTCCCACCCAGTTTTCTTGTATATTGTACCATCCCCTACTGTAAGCTTCACAGCTTAGACTAAAAACAGAAAGCAAGAAGATAAATTATGTAGAAATTTTAAATTAGTTGTTTTAATATTTGCAAAAATATTACCTTTTTTATACCACCTTGTGATTACAACCTTCAGTCTTAACTTAGAAGTATGTGTTCTGAAATCAATATTCCCTTCCTCATCCTCTGGAACTCTCAGTAGCGAACATCACTCCTCAGAAGTGAAATTTCCTCTTCCTTGTCTAGTATAACAAGTCAACAAGATAAATGCCCCAACACAACAAAGAACTTATATAGCAACTAAATGAAAATATTCTATCAAAATGTAGTGTAGATCATTATTGAGTGGTTCTGTTCACTAATAAAGATATGAAAGACATATGACTAACGTAATTTGAGAACAACTCCAATTTAGGCTGCAATTTCCAGATAAAGCCTATAAACAAAACTCCCCTAATTTTGATTTATGCCATCCTAAGAAATAACATAGTATCTTTACTCACTTTATAGGTGAGTCATTTAATAGTGATAGAAGATAGCCCCAAAATCTGGCATGTGAAAGTCATTATTCGAAGGACAAGTCTTACTTTTCTGACAGCCTAGAATACCCTTCTCCCAAATATATTCAAATCTGTGCTGAGAGCTTTTTCACACATCACAACCCAGCTATCACTTTCACATTTTTTTTCTTGCTAAGAATGGTCTAGAAAATGGATTAGCCAGACTGTAGGTGTGAAAACATAAGAAATGTGAGAAAATTGAAATTTTACATTAAATTCAAGCAATGAAGCTTTTTCTACTTTATTCTATGAGTGTGTATGTGTGTGTGCAAGCATGTCCCTCTCATACTTTGCGGTCCTTATGTGTGAGTTTGTATTCTTATTGAAAGTAAGGAAAAAGAACGGGTTTTCCAATTTTTGAAAAAAAAAACACAATAAGAATTTGGTTTGGATATACATAGCAAGAAATGCTACCAGAATACCATAGAATACAAACTGGC
>RJWT010032752.1:0-14043 GCA_004365215.1 Cuniculus paca | reverse complement strand
AATGTTCAAATCAGGGTAACATGTATCTCCTCAAACGTTTATCATTTCTTTATGGTGAAAACAATCAAAATCCTTTTTTCTAGCTCTTTGAAATATGCAGCACATTATCATTATCCATCATCACTTGGTTTATTGAAGTTTGTGGTGAATACAAAATATTGGCATCTTATCAAAATCTGATGAACTGAAAGGTTTACAGTGGATAAAGTAGATAATGGAAGTAAAGAAGATGATAACAACATGGGATGTAACTCATTCCATTCAACCAATAAATCAAAGTGCAAGTTTTCTCTGAATTATGGAAAAAGTGAATTTGCATCAGGTTTCAATCATTGAAAATTTATTTGTTTCTTGAGGGAGTGTGGTAGTGACGTAGGTGAAAATAGACAGCCAGTACTTGTAAATAGTATGAAAAAATGACTAAAAACTGCCAGTAAGCATTTCACATTCATGGGAGAATATCCAAAAAAACTCGTGAAACACCACAAAACAAGAGTTCATTGCAAGATACTAGGTAAATGAAAGAATGCCACGCTAGCTCCCAAGAGTAACAGAAAAGTAAGAAGTCTTGTTTTTCCTTAGTCTTCTTCATTCTATTTGAAAAGAGAATGGCAGTTTACCTTGGTTTTAAGGCATGTGGGGGACAAAAAGAGAGGTAGGGACAGAAATACAGAAATGAAGAAATGAAGTTGAACACATGGCCCATTCCTAGCAGGCATAAACTCAAGAGAGATGTGGTACTTAGTATGAACACTTACTAATGTCGCATTTCCTCTTTTGATTATGAAAGTCTTATACTTTCCAACTCCTTTCAGTTAGGTGGGGCACACAATCACCTATACCAATGAAATGTGCATGGGAATGAAATGTGTCACACCTAGTGTTAAGGTTTATATGTAGACGGCCCCCCAAACCTCATGTAGTCATGGAAGTGGCTGAATCTAGCATTTGTGATTGACTCCTTGTCTAGTGCTGGGATTGGTGGTGGGAGTTCTGCACCCGCCCAGGGGTGGAGCCAACATACAATGTAAAGTCGGAATGGGGTCGGGTTCTCTCTCTTTGGCGTGGTTTGGTCTTGCTGCTTGCAGCTGCCATGAACTGCTGCCACTCAGCCACGCCACCCTGCCTTGGAACCAGCTGAGTATGGACTGAAACCCCCCAAACTGTAAGCTAAATAAACCTCTCCTTCCTTCACTTTGGGCACCAGGTATTTTGTCTCAACAACAAATGAAGAGTAACCAAGACACCTAGACTACAGCAGTGAGAAATCAGTGGGTTTTCTTCATTCTCCCTGCCTGTGCACCAACCACAATGCCTAATTTCAAAAAGCAGCATTGTAAGAGTAAAGTGGTTCTTGATAAGTGATTAGAGAAAGAACGCACCCATTGGACAGTACTTTGGTAAATAAAGAACTTAAGGTAAAGTAGAAAAAAGTCAAGATTTCATTTGGGTTTGTCTTTTACAGTATAACCTGGCTAATACAAGAATAATTAGCTTAACGTTTGAGGTTTTATTAGTATTTGGAACTAACTGTACTAGTTATTGGACTGAAACTGGTTTAGAGGTTGGAGAGCCTGAAGGACCTCTATTACCTATAAAGCATCTTTACGGTTGAAGAAAAACCTATTTCCAAGAACAGAAAAAGAACTAGCTGCTTGAAAAGACTTATAATAGCAGTTGGGAGGATAATTACTTTTGCTTTATTATTTTGCCTCAAAAATCTGTCTTTAAAATATCTATCTTTTTAATGTTGAGTATGGAAAGTTTCTGGAAATTCTCACTAGCCTAAGGCAACCCGCCTAACGCAAGAACATTTTACATAACAGGAAATAAATGGCAGCATAGCCCTCTCCTCCAATATTTTTATCTGAGCTTCAAGTGGACATGGGGTTGACAAAGGAATAAAACTACTGTTCTCCAGTAGCTGAGATTTCTATGTCGCAGACCACTTTTATGAATTATGTTATCTGTAATACTGTCAAGTAATTAGAAAACTAGTTTCCATTGCTCTGGATACCATTGGTTATCTCTGCTGTGGCAGTCAGGATAGAGGACTGGCATTGCCTTAGAAACACAGCTATGCTATTTGAATGATCTTTAGTAATATGCATTGCTTAACTTTGGTAAATTATAGAATATTCAATGTTTTGTCCCTTGCTCTAGCAAGAAGCAAGACATTTCTCTGTCTCTTGAAACTGGTCTAGGTTTTTGCCTTGTTTTGGAATACAGACTAAGGTAGAAGGGGCACAGCACAAGTTTTAACCATGGGCTTCGTCTGACTTCTTGGAGTTCTGGGGTTGCCCCAGGAACAGGGGAAGGCTAATTTATTAGATGGGGAGAGACCAGCAGCCCAATTACCTGTGCTATCCTGGCTGATGACCAGACACCCTCCAGAGACAGATCTATGAAGATGACCTTCAGGTGACTGACCACCAACCTATGAAGCAGTATAGTTAATACTAGAAAAACTGGAAGATTAGAATTCCCCAACTGAGATAGGCATGCTGACCCATGAAATTATGAGTTATAAAAATAAATGTTACTTTGTTTATTTTTATTTGTTTGTTTTTGAAGCAAGATCTTACCATGTAGCTCAAGCTGGTCTTGAACTCATTATATAGCCCAGGCTGAACTCATGGCAATCCTCCTGCTTCAGCCTCCCAAGTGCTGAGATTACAGGCATGCACCACTATGCCTGGCTGTGGAATATTGTTTTAATTAGCTAAGTTTTGGGCTCCTTGCTTAAATAACAAAAGCTAAATAGTAAAATAATGATTAAAATTATGAAATATTGTTTGTAAGAAACTATGCTAATGATATTACTGATGTCAGAAAAGAAAAGATTATTATCTTGAATGCTGCATGAGATATGTGCATTTTACCAAAACTGTAGGTTTACTACTGTGCATTTTTAATGCTTGTATTAGTCAGTCAGGCCAACTTAAGTAAAACCTGTAGACTGGACAGCTTAACCAGAAACTTTACTCTGGAAGGTGGGAAGTCTAACATGAAATCTGAGTCTACAATAGGTCTAAAAACACAATTGCTATTGAAATCGCTACAGTAAAATTTGCTTTTTTATTACAAGATTGAAGCTCTCTAGTCCCTGCCTCGCCTTTTCCAGATAAACAGTTGAATTTTGATACGACACATTTTCTTAGGAATGTAACATTTGCATCATTAAGCTGGAGATAGAAAAACAATTCTCTCTAAAATTTTTGCTATAGAATGCAGTACTTCATGAAGAAAAAATTACATTTGGAGAGGTAAATTGCAGTGGCCTCTAAAAAGTGATGGGAGTCTTTAAGTGAAATGAGTCATATTTGATGATTTATTCCTTAGAGAAACAATTCTTGAAGGTTCACAAACATATCTTATTTGCCATTTTTACTATTTTCCATTATTCCCACATATTTTTATCTTTTGGTAATAAAATAGTAACTTGTGATATTATTTAAATAATAGAAATGATTATATTACATAAAGTTAATGTGTCTTTAAAGTGGATGAAGTATATATTTGTTGTAAATCTACCACAATGCATTTAAAAAGGCAGTTTTGCAAATTTTATGTTTATCACTGGACAATGCCAAGAAATTATTGCTGCAGTATTATTATACATGTGAAGTAACTTGTATTTTCTTAAGGAAGGAATACTAATGTATACAGGCGAGCAGCTACACACAAAGCAATAAAAGTATTCAATTCATTGGATATTATTGGCTGTCTAGTATATATCTTTTCTTGAAATCATCTGATTCAGGTTATTCTATAGCATGACATCAAAAAACTAATGTATCTTATCTTCTAAGCACTTGATAATTTTGCCTTTCATATTCAGGACCTTAATCAGTCTGAATTTGATCTTATGGAGGATATTAACAGGGCTTTATTATGCAGGTCACGTGGTGTATTAGTTACTTTTCCTGTGACTGGAACACAATGTCAAACAACCACAATTTAAAGGAGAGGTTTAATTGGGATCATGGTTGCAGGGAAATCAGTGCATGGTCTGTTAGCTCCGAGGCACAAATGTTGTAGTGCAGAACCTTGACAGAGGAAAGCTGCTCATCTCTTGGTGGCCAGGAAGTAGACAGGGGAACAGCACTCAAGAGGAAAGGGCCAGAAACTGGACATGAAATCCAAGGTCCATCGCTCCATGATACACTGAGACACAAAACCAGGAATGTGCTTCATTGATCCTTTGGTGACCCCCAAGTCTTAAACTGGCACTCAGCATCTTGCCAACTTTATACCTAAACACTTCCTTTTAAATCCTATAATCTCCCAGTAAAGACAATAGGAGAGTAGTAATCATATCTAATATAACACAACTGCAATGTGTGCAACTGGAAATGCAACAATCCTTTCTCCAAAATCTCAACAGTGCCAGCAATGTTTAAAAGTCCAAGTCCAGGACTCTTCTGAGATTCAGGAAAACTCTTAGCTATGAACTTCTAAAAAATAAGTTACATAATTCCAAGGTAAAATGGCACAGGACAAACATTCCATGCCAAAAACGAGGAATAGGAGTTGGAGAAGAATCAGACCAAAGAGAGACCAAAATCCAGCAGGGCAAATGGTAAATCCTGTAATCCTTATCTGACATTCAGCACACCTAGTGGTAAATACAAGCTCCAAAGGTCTCAGATGGGTCTCCCTCTGTGGTCTTGCCAGCTGAAGCCCACAAGATCTCTGCGGGCTGATTGCATTCATGGCTTACCACTTTCTTTGGTAAACATTCCACATTCCTGAGATCCCTGATTTTCTGGGGTCTGCACTGCATCTTTGGCATCATTCTCAAAGTTCATGCATTGCACTATCAGGAGCCCCTTACCTAGGATTGGTAGACTTTCATCTGAAATCTAGGTAAAATCTTTCTTGACCTCATAAAACTCGCATTCTGCATTTGGGTAAAACTATACAGACAATGTCAAAGTCTACTATCGGTGGAAGGAATAGACAGACCGCTCCGACCATGACTGCAGGGGCCTGAGTGTCCACAGTGGCCTCTAAGTTAGCTGAGCACAGTAAAATCAACCCAAGGGAATGGATTCCCTAAGAGGCATTCTTAAGCACAGTCACCTTCTAAAATGAAAGGTGAGAGCTTTTGTATCCTTTATTCTGCCATGAGTAGTGTCTTGCTGATTTCTGAGTTGCCCTCAAGGCATCTTACTTTTTGTTCTTGTATAAACTGCTTGCTTTCTTTTTAAGGGTGCTAATCTCTGCAGCAACCTCCCTCCTTAGGCCCCAACTTTACACAAAGTTCCTCTGGGCCAAAATAGAAGTTCTTCAAATTTTTCTGCGCTACCTTTTGACCCTAATTCTCATCATAAATTCAGCTAAAACCAGCCATCGGCTTCCATGCCATGGCCTGAATATAGAAATTGATTAATAAGTCCACCACTCTTAATTTCAATCTCTTATGAGGTCTCAGGAAATGGGCAAAAGTATACACACATTTTCTGCCAGAATGTAACATACATGACCTCTAGTCTAACAGCCCATGAAACATCCTGAGCCAGCCCTTTACTGTCTGCATTGCTATAGGGATTCTTTGACCAGAATCACCCATCAAGCTCTTAATACCGCATTGTAAAGCTTCTCTAACAAGCGTCTTCAGATCTGTCCAAACTCCCACAAATCAGTTTTGAAGGTTTCTGAACGATGTGATCAGATAGAATCACAGAAATGACTTCACTGTCATCAATTTTGGTTTTTGTTAGCTTTTAATGCTGCTGGGACAGAATACTGAATACCCACAATTTAAGGAGGTCAGAATTCATTCAGCTTGTGGTTTCAGGGGCGTTGGTGTTTGGTTGGCAGACGCCAATGCAGAAACATCGTGGTGAAAGTGTGTGGTGTAGCAGTGCTTCTTAGTTTGTAGCAGTTGGGAAATGTCACAACAGTGCCAGAGGGGAAGGGGCAAGGGAAGACATTCCAGGCATCTACAGTCTACCCAGACACACCCAGAAGTGTTCTCCACCAGTCCCCTGGGTGTATCCCAAAGCCCATCAATTTGACAATCCTCCCCAGTCACTGCATACAGGTACATCTGTGAACAGCATTTATAGAAGAGACAGTTCATCCTCCACTAATCTCCGTGTTACCTCTGGAGCTACAGCCATGCTTCAACTAACAATTGAGATATGTCTGAGAAATGTGTCAACTATGTGGGTTACCTGAGTCATGATAATAAAACTGGGAGTGGGCAACGGGAGAATATATTTCACGATTTGTTTTCTAAGTCACTGTGACTATCTAAGTGAGCCTGGCCCAAATTAACATTGCCTGACATCTGTAGTGAAGAGAGTGTTATGATTTCATTTCCTACCCCACTTGTTTCCATTTACTTACCTAGATATGACCGCTTGTGTGCCTTCTGTTTAATATTTTGGGCAATCACTTCCTACTTCCACATTGTGAGAAGCATCTGTTGGACATTAAAGGTATTGGTAAGACATTGACTTTTATTCTGTGTAACATGGGGAGCTACTGGGTTTGGCAGGAGTGATATGGATTACGTATCAGAACAACCTGATTATTCCGTCAACATTTTTGGAATACTCTTTGGTGGGAGGGAGACAGAAAGCAGACAAGGACAGAAGAGAGATAAGCCAGTTAGGAGGCTTGACCAGGCAGGTAGTGGTAAGCTCTGTTCTAGTTGCTTGAATTTATTATTCATGACAACAGACAACAACCGCTACCCTTGTGGAACTTATATTCAATCTACAGAGAATGAATTAAAGGAGCATTGGTGGCTTACAGTAAGCACCAAACATTTGTAGCCTCTCTGACTTAGAGATTGAACCAAGTAGAGACTCACAACTAGCAAAATCTTAACCTGCTAAGGTATGGACATTTCTATCCCTTATTTGAGAGCCTGATGGCAAGAACCTGGAATTGTTGGTATCTGTTTTTAATGGTAATGTTTTTATATGTAAAATGAAAAATGTATAAAAACTGAAGGCATTTTATTAAAAAAAGGTCTGATTAAAATTTAAATGGAACTTGATTGATTGTTAGAGGGCTTTTGCTATTCTTAAACATTTAATCTAAAAGACATTTAGAAAAATTCACAAGACACTCAATTCAAAATATTAGTTTATATAAAAGTTGGAACATTCAGTAGTGCTGCAAAGTAAATTATTTGTTTTTTAGCTTCATTTCCAAGTTAAAAGAGAAATGTCGTGCACCCCCTGATCTTTCTCCTAGGTAAGCAAGGATGGTCATATGGGTGCACACAGAGTATCTCTGTACCTTCCCCAAAATTTTGCTCTGCATCTAAAACTACTCTTTAGTCACTTAAAAGGTTAAATGTCAATAACCTGAAATGGTAATTTGAAAATTTAGAGCAAGAATTTATTTTGAATTTTCTTCAGAAGAAATTGCCCTCCTATTGAAGCATCAAGGCAGGGGAATTTACAGCACATCTTGTTAAAACTCCAGGTTAAATAATTCAATTACATGTCTACTGTAGCTTCATGAAGAGAATTGACAAGATGGTCATTTGTGAATTGGCATACATTAAATTCTTTGCTAGCCTGCAAATATTCTTTGCTGGTTGGCAATGGTGCTGGGATTGAGAAAGGGCCAGGCTCTGTGTGTGAACAAAAATAATTAGAATCTGGGTAGATGGAAGCCCTTTACATCTGTTACCTCATTTGAATGAGCATGTCTTGTTTTCACCACAGGATTGAGTCTATTACTAACTATGATTATTTCATTTTATGTACTGATTTAAACTCTTTTTTTTTTTTTTTTTTTGTGGCACCGGGGATTGAACTCATGACCTTGTGCTTACCAGGCAGGTACTTAGGCCACTGAGCTAAATTTTTTTCAGAAATTAAGTACAATTTTCTTTACTGTCCATGGTATTGCATCCATTTTTATTTTCATGCAAACCATCTTGGCTTCCCAAAACTCGTTGATTGTTATCACTTATCCTGCTTATGTCTTCCTACCATCCTTTTTGCCATTTATTGGTCTACGGAAAAATTTCTGGGTCTCAGCAATGGTATCTACCCTTTAAGGAGGTGAGGCTTTCCCTCAGTGCTTCTCCCTTTCCTATCATTATCCTTTCTTTGCCCCATCAGCTGTTCTAAGAAAAAAGTCATATCTTTAGTAAATTTCTTTGTCATTTGATTACATCTGCCAGAGAGCATTTGCATTTCTGGTAGGACCTACTTCAAGTCAGCATAAAATGTCTACCAGTCATCTTTCCAGGCACCATTATCCTTTATTCTGAAGGAATGATTTTATTTATTTATAGCAGTAAAGGGATAGACAATGGAATCAAAATGAATGTCCCTGGACTACATAGAAACCAATCAAATCACACCTCAAGTCCAATTCTCTCTCTCTTTTTTTAAACTTTAAGGAAAGTACACCAAATTTATCCAAGGAATTTAGAATATTTGACAAAGCTAAGACCTCACACAACACAACAAAAGACATTTTACCTTGCAGAACTTGTGATATTATTATAAAAGAAGAGTGCTAGTGGTATTATCATTTAAAACTAAAGCTGTCTATAGTAACTTATGCTTCTCGAATATTGGGATCAATAGATGAACAGTTGTGTATGTTTTTAATCTTAAAAAAAGAGAGAGAAAAAAAAAGAAAGCAAGGCACAATTTTCCCCTTTGTGTTACAGATTTTACTAAATACTGTACTTTAAAAACTTAAATCTTTGTAATGGAAAAGAAAACTTTGCTACACTATTTATGTCTGACATATATACATACATTACAGCAGAAAATGGAAGTAGTTAAATGTAGTCAGTGAAAAAAAGTATTGATTTAAAATGCTCATACTAGAATAAAAATTCCCAAACAAAAGAACACTTAATAAGTCTACTCCCTTAGTACTGAGGTTATATTGACAATAAACAGTATACCTTATTTGTCACCTCTCCTTGGCGATGCTCTTGTTTGTGAGTATGATTTCCAATGTTCTTTCAACTGGAAAAAATCTATATGTCATAATGTTACGCTAAGTATCCACAGGTAGACATTCTGCAAGAAGAAATAATTTTCAGTTATATCTCTTCTTTATGGAAGATATTGATTAACTCTGCATTTCCCAGTGTGCAGCACTGAACAATCATACTGAGAACAATTTCATAAATAACAAGCTCTCCGGGTGAAACAAATGTGGGAAATAGTTCATGCTGTAATTTTCTCTTAAAAATTCATAATGACTTTTAGTATAATTTATGAACTGAACTCTATAGTATAGAAACCTGTTTAACTTGCTTAATTATTCCTTTCTTAAACAATAGACCTCCTTGGGTTAACATTATGAAACCAGTGTTCTAACAATGATAAATTATGCAATGGTATTAACCTGAGGTTTAAATATGAATGGCTTGGGAAGTTAATTTTTTCAGGCTGGTTTTCTTAACTTGTCCTTTTCATTTTCTCATTGTATTTGTAAATTGCCTCCAACATTGGAAAATATTTCTAGAAAAATGTGATTGAAGGCAGATAATTCAATCTTAGTGCATTCTGCTACCATGTGCAGAAAATAAAAGAAGACTCTATAATATCATCGAAAGCAACCATTTCCATTCAAAGAAATAGTCAATATATTTTAAAAACTTCAGGATAATAGTACTTGAAAATTTTAAACTTGTATATTGGTAAATATGAGATGCTTTAAAATGGAAACTATAATTAGAATGAATGTATTATAAATTATAGTCCAGGGAGAATTTCTAGAAAAAAGTTACTGATGATTTATTAAATGTCTTAATTCATTGTGTTATTGTGATTTAAAGGAATTCTGGGTTGGAGGTGGAACAGAACAAAAAACATTAGCTTGGCCTTATTTAAAATTAAAGAATTTTTTTTTTTTGGTACTGAGGATCGAACTCGCCACCTCTCACTTACCAGGCAAGCACCTGAGCAACTGAGCTAAATTCCCAGCCCCCTAAGAAATTTTATCATTCTGATTTTCCATATCTGAAGGGAGAAAGGAACTATAAAATCACAGAGAATAATTTGGAGAATAATTTGATTTGATAACGTGGGTAAATCGACTCTGTGTTAATGCAAAGAAAAAGAAAAGAAGGCTTAATAAAAATAATTAAAAGAACTGAGTGTGGTAGCCTAGGCCTGTAATCACAGCCTTCTGGGAGACTGGGGTGGGTAGAATGTAATGTAGTGACTTAGCAAGACCTTGCCTCAAAAAGAGGTGGTGATATAGCTCAGAGCAAAAATCCTGGCTTCAATTTCCAGTAAGGAAAGAAAGAAAGAAAGAAAGAAAGAAAGAAAGAAAGAAAGAAAGAAAGAAAGAATTAAAAAAAAACAAGAAAGAACCAAGTCTTACTTAAAAATTTTGAATTCATGAAAAAATTGACCAGTATCCTTATTTGCAAAACACAAGCCATGCACAATAAAGGGCTCTTTCTAAATCTTGAAAGTTGAAATATTAGTCTTACAAAAAGGACTAATTTATGTAACAATCTGTAAAGGCAGTAAAGTAAAAGAGTTCAAGAAAGATTTCAACATACTCATGGATAAACTGTGATTTTTTAAATATTGTATAGCTCCTTCAAACAGCTGCTGGAGATGGACTGTTTTGAAATCAGTAAGAACTTGACTTCCTAAGGCAATGTAGTGAAGTACTGAAGAGAGTAGGGCCTGGAGTTTCTCTGTCTGATTTGTCCTCCATGATGTCTCCATTTGTGTGTGATATTTGAATGTTAATTAATGTCTCTAAACTTCATTTTCATCTGTACAATAAGAAAAGGACAGATCACAACTCACTTGATCATTGTAAAAGATTTTAGCACTGTACTAGGTACATGGAAGTAAGTAAAAATGTTACCTATTGCTCTATTAGTATAAAATGCATATTTAGTGACACTTCCTTGAACTTTGAGGTAAAAATTTTTCATAGACTCTCAAAGATAGTTTAAAAGACTAGATATTAAACTTGAAGGAAGCTGGCAAGTCTACTGTATTTTGAACCTCTTATGCACTATCTCTAATGGTATAATTTGAAATTATATAATGATTTTGTAATTTATTATATGTTCAAATCTGTCATCAGTTGTGTTTGGTGATAGTGTTTGACCATAATTTTGTCAACTCAAGCACTTATTACAAAAAGCATTCCTGAAAATTACAACCTTTATTGCTTCTTTGCAAATATTTACTTATCACCGAACTAGAAGAGATCCTGTGTCTCATCCTAGGAATCAAACTTTTTCAAGTTTAATTTTGTCTGATGTGATGGTCAAAGAAGAAATTTGTTTTTCCTTTGCTATTGAAGTTTTCTGAGTGTATTTACTGTAAGTAATGAACTTTAATTACTTTTGCAATTACAGCTTATTTGATTGAATTTTCCACTGACTGCACAAAACATCTGTCCGACTGAGACCATGTATGGTCTCTGATCTGGGTACAATATGCTGTTAAAATATAGTAACATCTGCACTCCATTAATTTCTAAAGCAATAGGCAAGTTGAGCTTCCAAAAGACTTCAGCCAAGTTTATACTTGGGAATTCTCTCTTTTATTTTTTCTTTCCATCTAAGAGGGCTGAGACAGCTCATGTTTTTCTGATTTGTTATAGTCTTTACTTAATTTTTAATCGGCAATATAAATAATGACTGGTATTTGATTTGATGCTGTATTTTATTCTGAATGCCTTAGATTTTCTTTGAGATAATGGAAATAACTACTGTAAGAAGGCACCTCATTTTAATTTTACAGGTATCAGTATGCTATTACTAGACTAAGTGATATGAATATTTGTTGTTTTAATAATAACACTCTTATGTGGACTTCTTTGGAGAATGAAAGTAAAGATGGTTAAAAGGTGGGAAAGAGGCTTGCAGAGGGGCAAGAAGATTTTAATATTGTCTGAAAGCACACTGAAAAACTATCATTATCACTACTGCCATCCTCGTTTCTATAAGATGGAAGCTTAGAATATGTCTCTGGTAGTCTGGACACTGTTTACTGGGCTCGTGTGCTTTCTTGAAGCCAAGTGAATCACGAAGAAATCTCAGAAAAACAATTATGTTGATAGAAAGAGATTCAATGCAGCCACCAGTAAATGTTGCTCACGCAGATTTCAGATTCACTTTGTCACTTACCCAGGTTTGTTTTCTGCTTCTCAATCAATAACAATGGCCATTCCAATGTTCAGAATAGAAAATATTGTTCAGTCAAGTCTGTAAGAGAAGATTAGGGTTGCAAGAACTGTCCACATCTACCTGTGCTTCTGTGCTTCCTTGCAGTGCCTTGCTTTGTCACAGGCTTCTGGGCAAGGAGAGGAGCTTGGAAGTGCTGGGTGCCACTTCTGAGGCTGGTTCCCCACCTCTGCTCTTCCTCGGCCCTGGGGGTCCAGGGTTCTGCATGGCCCAACTACAGGATGAGGAGGCTGCTTTGTTCATGTCAGACAGGGCCAGCAGTATGATACACATTTTTAGACTGAAATTTCTGAGACTTGTGCTTGTTGGAACACCCATATTAAATCATCCCAACACTACTTACTAAACAGTTTCATTAAGCCATGCGTAATCCTAGTTCTGAGCTACCATTGCCTGTGAAGGTGAGCACTACTGAGGGAGCGTTACGATGAACCTGTGGGGCCACCTCAGCTGTCTATTATGTCTAATCTTTTGTTCGATTTATAAAACTTTTCTTTTTCTAAGTTTTTTGAGACAGTCTTGCTGTGGAGTTCAGGGTGGACTTGAACTCACTAGTAACTGAGGCTGGCCTTGAGGCAATCATTGATCATCCTGCCTCAGCCTCCTGAGTGCTGGGATTACAGACCTGCACCACAATGCCCCCAGACTATAAAGCATTTATAGTGTCTCTCTCTCTCTCTCTCTCTTCCGTGTCCCCTGTGTATGCTGGAAAATGCCTTACCCATTTGCCTTGCGAGTTCCCAGGTTTTCCCCATCTTAGACTCATCTCACCTTGTGGTTTGACTCTATAAAAGTCCCTAAAAAAGCCAGAGTCTTTGGCAATCCACTTGGGACCCCTTCTGTCTCTCTCTCTCTCAGACAGAAGCTTTCTTTCTCTCAATAAATATATTCTACTCATAAAAAAATGCCTTATTCAACTCCCAATTTAGCTCATCAATGACAAAACATTTAAACCTTCTCTTTGTGAGGGAGGAGAGAGGGCCTAGGAGTCGTCTCAGGAAGCAACATTGAAGCGTGACCATGTAAAAGGTCAAGGGTAAGATCGAGAGAACCATGAAGAGTCAAGGCAGGAGTGAAGGAAAGTCTTATGGCTACTTGCTGAGAAGAGATCCTGCTGTCCAGAGCAACCGTTTGACGCATTGGAAATTCATAGCCATGTCGCCATCACTTTGAGACCTGCACAACACAAACTGCTAGATTCATATTGTGGTTCTTTCCCCCTTTCCTATCACAGATATAGATGAAAACACACTGATGCAGTAGCGCTGAACCTCTTGAGGTAATCTGATCCACTCTCTCTACCACTTTTGCACATCTTAAATGGGTTTTAAGCATCCTAAAATATCTACTATGTGTTGATTTCCTGTGGTGGATTTACAGTGTGTGACAGGAAATCCATTTCTTTTCCTGTAGATGCTAAATTCATTACCTTGACACAGAATTCAGACTCACTCTTTGCACTTGCTGCCATAGCAACCAATATCAGGCATTTTTTTTCTGTCTTTCCTTCCCTTGGAAGCAGTCAAATGTAGAAGCAAGAACTGTATTCTGTTAAAAATCTTTTAAAAGGCAACTAACACTGCTATACCAAGGGGTTCTTCATAATGTCATCAACTGTAATTATTTTCTTCATGAATCTGTAATCACATTATAGACCATAGCATTTGAAACTAGCGCAATCTGGCATTCTTTAGGATCTTTCATGAGCAAATTTCCTCTTCTTTTTTCCAAATTTATTCACAGCAATGGGAGGCATTTGGACAAATGAAAGTAATGGATTTCTCTTATTCATCCAACAGGATTCTCCACAGAGCCATAATTGCTTTCAGAGGCAAGTCCTGGACAGGTACTGGACATCAGTGATCCAAATGCAGTTA
>RJWT010032751.1:0-14051 GCA_004365215.1 Cuniculus paca | reverse complement strand
AAGGCCACTGTATGATCTACTGCTTGTTTCTATAAACTAGAAGTTAATCTAGAGAATATTATGCTAAGTGAAATCAACCAAGCACAGAAAGACAAATACTGCACGATTTCACAACATGTGATTAAAAATATATAGTATATGTTGAAATTTTACAAAAATTATTACATTAAAAGGCACACTGCCATAGTTCCCCTCAAAATACTCTCCCTTGCTTTGAACACAGTTATCTTGTCAATCCTGCCACTTTCTGAAACTGTTCTGGAAGTCCTCGTTTTTGAGTGTCTTATTTGCACTATTGTGATTGCCTGTATGTCCTGGATGTATTCAAAACATTTACCTTTCATAGTCATTTTGACTTTGGGGATTCCAGGAAGTCACATGGTGCCAGATCCAATGAATAAGGTCAGTGAGGAGACAACAACATGGTTTTATGAGCCTGCCTTTCTGTTGGATGGTGTACTGCAGCAGCATTCACCATATTTTTGATTACAACTTGTAAAGAAGATGAATCCTCATGAAAGAGGATTATCAGAACTTCTTCAGAAAGTGGAAAGAGTAATAGAATAAATGTGTCTGAAGCAAGGGGAAGTATTTTAAAGGGAATTAATGACAGCATGTCTTTTACTGTAAAAAAGTTTTTTAAGGTAAGCATTCACTGTATTTTCTCCCAGCCCTTGTATATGTGGACTCTTAAATGTTGAACTTACAGAAGTAGAGAGCAGAATATAGTTACTAGGGACAAGTTGTAGGAAGTGGTGAAATGAAGAGATTTTATTCAAAGAATAAAGAGTTTCAATTATGCAAGATGACTAATTTCTAGAGACCTGTTATAGCTAATAAAAATGTGTACTTGATAATTGCTAAAACAGTAAGTATTAAATATTCTCACCAGGAAGAAATGATAAATATAGGATGTGATGAACATGTTAATTATCTTGATTTAAACATCTCATAATGTGTGCATATATCGAAACATCACAATGTAAATGCATAAAATTTTTCTTTTTCAGTTATACCTTAGAACTGGGAAAAAAAAATCCTCAAAGTTATCCTGGAAGTTAGTCTTTTTTCAAAATGGCTACCTCTTTTTGCAACCTCAGTTTTTTAAAAAAAATTACAATTTTCTTTGATCATTTACATTTTTTTATCTTTTTCAGCTAATAAGCTATTGCTAATTTTCCTATTTGTTATTTCTGATGATATTCATTGATAGGAACAATTTTTTTCATTTAATTTATGATTTTGATTCTAAATTCATGTCAGCAATGATTGATCATCCATTGGGTCTGTGTCTTCCTTTCTGAATCTCCATGCTAATATCTGGAGTTTTTCTGGTGACTTTTTGGAGCCTGACCAATTCTTGGAGGCTTTTCTCTTTGTGTACATTGCTAAATTCACTCTGCTTATATAGGTCTTCAGTTGTGTATTTCCATCTTCCTGTGGATAGTGAAACCTTGGGCTCCTGGGAACTGTATCTGATTCTGAAAGCTTCCTGGGCCATCGCCAGGCTAACTGATACATTTCCCCCTTTTATCTCAGAACCTTGGAATTTATTTTCCTTTTTTTTTTAAGGACTTCTCTGCATTTAAAAAAAATCATATAATTTATCCAAGATTTTTATCAGCTTGTGATGTAAGTAACTTTTTAGAATTCTTAGACTGTCATTTTCCCAGAAATTCAAATTTTTTCACTTTATAACTTCTATAATCATATTGTTTATCTCTGCAATTTTTCCTGATCTCCAATTATCTTTGTAGCTAACTGCAGTAATTTCATAAATACAGTGTTCCTTTGATTCTTCTTATAAACAAGAACATTACTGATTGTTTGCTTGTCTTTTACTTATTTCTTCTGTGTCCATCATTTTAAAAAATTGAAATATCTTTTCTTTCACTCAAGATCTCTTTATGAAATCCCTTAGTGCTCCTCAACATGTTAACTTCAGATTATGAGCATTAGACTCATTTGGATTCTTTCTTCAAATTGAAAATTCTTTGACTCTCTCATGCAGCTTAGTCAAGATCTTAGAGACAAGATTCTAGAATTTGCATTTTAAACAACAATTTTAATATAATTGGAGCATTGCTATTAAAATAAAATATTAACCTTGTGCAATATCAACTCAGAGTTAAGCAAGATTTGATACAGATTTTCTCATAAGTATTCCTATATATCTCTGTAAAATTCTTCACACCGATGTTAAAAGAGAAATGTCCAGATTTGCCCTGAATTCTGGTTTCTCACTGACGTCCAGAAATATCTGAGTCAGGAAGGAGCTAGAGGTAGAAACACTAGCAGATCTGGAGGTCATGCAGCAGGGGTCTTCATCCTTGGGACACAGGAGCTCTTTTCCAGGTTTCACAAAATATTCAGAAATTAACTGGACCAGCGTCCCACTGTCTCATCTTATACACCAGTAGGTACTCTTCAATTACTGGTGGATGGGAATTGGATCTGTATCTGTATGGGCCACGAAGGTCTCTGGTGAAGACATAATGCTGCTGTCTCCCATGTGAGCTGGACTTCCAACTCGTACTCCTTGCCCTTGGCTTTCCTTATTCCTGTGAGTAGTTGCTTAGTCAGGCAACCAATGGACGAAGAAAGTTGGGGCCAGCCATTCTGCTTTGTCTTTCTTGTCATTCAGAATATTTCTGGGGCAGATGAAGACTTTGGTGCCTGTTTGTATGATTTTTGGAAATTTTCACTTGAAAACTGGGGAAGCAGAGGCTTTATCAGATGTTTCTGCATATGTTGATGAGTTTCTAGATATATTTTCTTTGTTGTTTTATAACCTGAGTATTCATGAGTTGCAAGAATTTTAAATGTAAAGTTTTTATAATTCCACACTTGATTCTGACAATAATTATAAAAGTTGCTCTTATTTCCCATGGTTTTTGCCTCTCAGGTATTGGTAAACCTAGACTTAAAATTCCTTCAAATTTCTGCAAAGTATAACTTCATGTGTATATATATGTAAAAGTTAAAACTATATTCAGCTAGTACATTTGTACTTATTTTCTAGGAAAAATAGTAAATGATATGATTTTAGGATCAAATAAAATTTTCATGTTTCATTTCTGTTGAAATGGAGCATAGTAGATTTTTAAGAAACGAAGAAAATCTCATTCATAGAGAGATAAAAAAATAAACATTGCAGCTATTTTAATTTCCTAAAGTTTTCTGTATTTCTGTATTTTCTTCTTTTCTCATGACATCAGTATTTCTGGGCCTTTTGCTGCTAGTTGTCGAAAAACCATTTGGTCTTCCAGCTCAAATCACCAACCTCAAACTCTCACTTTCTTGAGGCTGCAATTTGAGCACTTGCAAATGAGGCCAAGTTCAAGCCAGAGAGAAAATATTTTTTTTTCTTTCCTCCCTTTTGACAGCATCCCAAGTAACGCTGTTGTGAGAGGGGAAATGTCAAATTGAGGTGAACACCCAATTCAGATCTGATCTCTGAGCCTTACTTCAGGGAATGAAGAAGGAAACATAGAAAGGAGGGGTGATAACTCAGCCATTTCTAAAAAAGGAAAATGATAACAACCTTGGGAGGGCCAGCCATGGAAAACAGCCCCGTGGGTGCACCTCAAAGCACTCAATCTGCTTCGGATAGGGAGGGAGGAGTTGTAGGGCTGACTGAAGGGCAGGCCTGGTCCAAGCCACGTGTGCTTGTGAAAGAGAAGGTGGGTGGAAATGAGAGCCTGTGCTCAGTCCTCGGTGTTTACTTAGCAAGAAAATGGTTCCCCAGAGAAGAGGCCAGAGGGCCAGAGCGCCACTGAAGAGGATGCCCCTCCTCTGGAGCAAGAGTGGTGTTGGCCCAGGTTCATTCTCTGTGGCCCAGAAGCAGTACTCTTTGTCCATGGATTTTGGTTTACTTGCCTGACCACAGCACAGCAGTTCCTTGAGACCACCCAGGGCTCTCCAGGCTCCTTCCTTCCTCTGTGCCATTCCCTACTGTCTGTCTCTATCAGGATGCTTGTGAGAGCAGGAGACAGGATTGCCATCCTCATTTTAGAAAGGAAGAAGCGTAGATTGAATCTGGTAAGGCCTAAGGCACAAAGCCTGTGACCCCTCAATCTGGGTTAAGATCTAGGCTTGACTAACACTAAATACCACGACCTTCAGCAGTCCCCTGTCATTCTCTGGTCTTTAGTTTTCTCTCTGATATCAGTCATTGTTAAGGCCAAATGACATTCATTCATTCATTCATTCATTTAGCAAATATTCATTGTACTAACTGGATCAGAAACTTTCAGGTAAAACAAATATACTGATAATCATTCTTGGTTCATAGAACTTATTTGGTGAGGGAAGACAGTATTGTGAAGTGTGCTAAGTGGAAAGTGGGAAGTCGGTAGAGCTGAGGAGGCAAAGAATGCTATAGAGAGGCATAACATTTTAGCTGGGAAGGGCAGGGGTTAAAGGAAACTCAAGGATTAGGAGGCAGGGAAGAGGTAAGGAAACTCATTTGAGAAGTAGGGAAGTGAGCAGGTGGATAACTAAAGGAAAAGCATTCCAGACAGGGTTGATATGCTGAAGTCTCTGAAATCAAGTCCAGCACATGCAAGGAAAAGCAAGGTGTATGGCTGGAATGGAATGAAGGAGAGGGTGTCTGAGTCCATTCTTTTAAACTGCTATAATAAACTACCACAGAGCCAGCGTCTGGCGAGAGATAGCTTTCTGGTTCATAGGAAACACCTTCTTGTTGTGTCCTCATGTGGAAAAGGCAGAGCAGCTCTCTGGGGCCTCTTTCCTATGAAAGTTCTGTCTTCATGTCCTGACCATATCCCAGTGGCCCTACCTCAGAACACCATCATCTTGGAGGTGAATAGTTCCACCTGTGCATTTTGGGGGCACACATTGTTCAGACTGTAGCAGAGGAAGAATGGAAGCTATGATGTCATACAGGCAATGGTCAGGGGTGTGGAAAACTGGAGGTTGTGAGACAATGGAGATCTGTAGGCTTTTTAAAAGAGATGATGTATCAGCAAACAAAATGCATCACATTTTCTGGGACTTTGGTTCTGAAACTAATTTACTTTTATATTTTAATGTCTCATTTTTGGTTCTGTAATCCTGCCTTATGTGGAGTCATGGTTCTCAATGCCATTCTTTTTTTTTTTTTTTTTGTGGCACCAGGGATTGGACTCATGACCTCGCACTTGCCAGGCAGGTGCTTAGGCCACTGAGCTAAATTCCTAGACTCCTCAATGCCATTCTTGATCAGTACATACTACACTTTTCTGCTGTAACTGAGCTTGTGCCTGTTATGGTTGTGCATGAATTTTTAAATTGTGTGGGCTTATGATGGGGTATAATGTTTTATGATGAAGAGCCAGGAAGTGTATTTTAAAGCCAATCTAATACCAAGAAAAGACCTAATTTCCCTTAAATGCATGAGAAGATCACTTAGTGAAGATCTAAGCACAGGTCAGAATGGTGAACTGAGTATCCCAGCAGCATCACAGTAATGAAGGGAGAGCAAACGCATAATCCAGTAACTGTTGAGGCTTTTTAAAAGACATTGTAAAATGTTGTTATAATGCACTAGTTATTGTGTTGTTGTTACTGCTGACTTGTTAAAATCTGCTATTCAGAGATTATAATTCTGCTAAGTGTGCTGCTAAAACTTGAAATATCCAAAAAGTGTGATGCAAAAACAACACATAAAGAAGATTGAGAATCACTATTTTATAATCCAGAAAACTGTACCTCCTGATTCTGTGTTGAGTGGAGCACTTTTGGCTAAGTATGTAACCAGACATCAACATTGATTAGTCAGACTTGGCTGTTGAATTTAACAGATTGTTTCACTTTGAAATAAGTTGGGCACCTGCTTGATAAAACACTACATCTTTTATGATCCCATTTTATCATCACAAAGCTTTTGTGAAATAAGTAGTATGCGTTTGTCACTTTCTTTTTATGAGTGATAAAACCGAGAAAACAGGAGAAAGGCATGATTCACCCAGAGTCACACTATTTATTTAGTGGCAACAGAGATGAGACATGCATCCAGAGAATTAACAGATTTTCTTTCTGTTCTAAACCAGTTTGTAGATAATGAGAAGACAGTAGAGGAAGAAACTGGGGTGTCCAATCATTTGTTGTGTGTAGCAAAATACCATTCTGGCATGCAGATATCTTCCATTTTTACCAATTATTTTGTGTGTTCTGCACAAAGAGCTCCCTGCCAATGTTGGAGACACAAGCAACTCTAAAAATATATTATTATCAGGCATCTGAGACACCAATTGATTGTGTAGCCAAGCTACATGACTATATAGGTGCTGGCAACTTCTGTATCCCCTGTTGTGATTCTAGACTTTGTAGCCCTGATTAAGCAGAGTTGGGGGTGACCTGGGTGTTGTGATCAACAAAAGCCAATGGTTTGGGATTCTCTTAAATAAGGGCCATTGCCGTTTTCATTTGGTAGCTTAGTTCTCCCAACTAGATTGACCTCTTAGAAAACAATACCCATTTTTGTTTTATTTTGGAAACCTCCCACCACTGCTCATTCTCTAGTGCAGTGCTGTCTGGTGGAACTTTCCAGGTTGGTAGAAATGTTTTGTCTAATACCATAGTGATGACCCATATGTGGCTACTACATATCTGAAATACAATAGGTGCAACTGAGGGACCAATTATGAAATTTTATTAAATTTTAATTAATTTAGATTTAAATAGCTATATGTGACTGGTGGTAACTATATGGACAGTGCAGTTGTAGGAATGCTTTAACTCCTATATCTTATTTTTGAAGCTGCTGGTGGCATACTGAGTGTTCTTAAAATAATCTTTCTTTGGAAATTACTCTCAAAGACAGTCTTCTGGCCCAGGGTCACTCCCTGTCTGGGGAAATTCACCTTCAGTGACTGCTCAGGGAAGAACATAATGGATCTGTGCTGCAGTCCCATTTGGGACATCTCTGAAGGTCTTTCCTACTTCTGAACCTCTTGTGAGACAGGCCAAGGTTCTGCTGCTCTGTATCACAGTTCAGTGTCTCCCCTCCTTCCTTTCTTCCTGCGTGCTGCATAGTTGTGACCCCAACAACAGTCCCTAGTAAGCTGCATGCATGTAAATATCTGTCTCAGGACTGATTTCTTGGGAGTATTATTGAAGACACTTTTCTAGTTATGCACATCTCAGAAATCAAGTGTTAAAAAATAAGAACATTGTGGGTTTTTAATATCTTGAATTTTATTTCTATCTAACACCAGGAAGAATAAGAGAAGCTATCTGGATGAAGGATATGCATCTATAAATTTTCTGTCCCTAGGTCAGTGGAAGGAAATACTTTATGAGTGACACTGCAGTTTGAATTTTATCACTGTCACTTCTTCCCACTCCTTCAAGGTCATTCCTTTACTTGCCAAATGTTAATGGTATACCTTCTATGTTCTAGTAGACCCAACTTAATGTCTGGGCTTCCAGAGGTGACAAATGCAGTGTGATTCAGTCCTTCAGTGGCTCATTGCATACTGGCAGAGTCAGGTGCATTAGAAAATCTGGCACCCAAGGCTCCATGTTTAAGGGACACTGAAAAAAATGCAAAGTGAGGAAGGACTAACTTAGTTCATGAAGGTGTGAGGAAGCTATGGTACCTAGGCCGTGGATGGTATATGAGTTAAAAATGTTTTCTAAACTTTGTGTTGTTGATGAACATTCCAAAGTAGAATAATATTTAATGGTATAAAAATGATATGCAATTAAAATCTCAGGGCCCATGCATCAGAGCACAAAAATGCCCACTTCTTTTAGAGAGCCTGAGGCTGTTGTCACACTCCCTTAACAGACTGGCGTGATCACAACAGAGCTCAGACTTGGTCCACAAAGTCTGGAAAACTTAATCTATAGCCTTTCACAGGAAAAGTTTGCTGACCCTTAGGTTAGTGCAATCAAGGAGGCCTTCCTGTAAATAGTTATCCATGAAGAGGGTTTTAAAGCATGAAAATAGAGTTTTCCAAGCAGAAAATGTCCAGAAAAGAATGGCAGAATATATAGCATGTACAAAAGTACAGAGGTAGGAGATCAGAAAGGAACAGTATAGAGATGGTCATGATTGCATTGTGTTTGGGACATTGTGGGGAATGGCTGGAATGAGGTTACTAATATGAGTAAGGACCAAGTCTGAATTTCTTTTTCACTCCTGAAAATGAAGAGTCACTGAAGTGTTCCACTGAGATGTGGCCTGGCCAGTTCTGAGTTCTAAAGCAGTCTTTCTGGTCTTCCTCTGTAGAGGAATTTCTGGAGGTGGCAAAAATAACACAGAAACATTTGACAGAACAGATACCAACTACTTGACACAAGGCACCAGTGGGGGGAATTCTGGTTCCTTTGTGAACTCACAGGAGTTTGAGGTGCTTATAGGAAGTTCCTTTCCACAGACTTGTTGGAAGCCAGGACATGGGGCAGGAAGTGGGTGAATCGGAGGTGGGAGGCTCTGTGTATGGACCAGAAGCTACATGAGCTACAGCAAATGCAGATGAAGGATGTAGGTTAGGGAATGTCTCAGGGACTTTGGGGGACACCATGGACTTTGTGCACAATGGGTTAGGGCCAAGGGGAAGTGGCTGTACCAGAAGAGTGACGGCAGACACTGCACACAATGGGGTGTGGGGAAGTCAGGAGCTGGCAGGCAGGGTGGGCACAGGATGATGATAATGATAACAGTAATGATGATAATAGCAATAATAACAGTGGGAGGTCAAAGGCAGCTTCCTGTGAATCTCATAAGACCAGAAAGGGGCTGATGTCCCTCTCATTTTCCTAGTGTGGGGCCTTCAGTCGTGAAAAGCATGCTTTGTTTGGTAGAAACTGAAGTCAGCTACTGCCAGAGGGGGAAGGAAGGTGGAGGCTGAGGTGGGATATTTTCCTAGCACAGGAACCAAGGTAAATACAGGAAATGGAATCTTTAATGCTGTTTGAGGTTAAACAAAAGAACACGAGGACTTCAGTGGAGTTCCATGGTGCCTTCAGTGATCCAGGAATCATTGAGATGCCTTTCTATCTTCTAAGCCTGTTCCTGAGAATGAACTGAAATTGAATGAAGTCTCTGTCCTTTCACAATGAAGACATGGATGTGCGGTGTAATTTTGTCAGCATCTCCACAAAGTCAGAATCACATTTCAGGCTCTGTATCCACATCCTTATCATGAAAATGATGAATATTTTTCTCACATCTAGTTATCAAAACTGAAGTAGTCATTCAATCAGAAATCCTGAGCTCTCAGGACACTGCTTTTCTGGGGGGTGCAGGTGGGGTGGGGTGGATGGAAGGCAGGGAGGATCACTTAGGTTACAGTGTGGTTAGGACCCCAGGAGAAAAAAGTCATAAAGCAGGGTTTGTCTGCAAGTCTAAGCTGTCTTTAATCTTTTGAGAATATTATATTTTGAATGATAATAGATAACATTATCTCACTTCTCCTAGGCAGATAACTCTTCTTGGTCAAAACAAGTGTGAGCACTGCTGTACAAAGAAACTGATAACTAGAGGAATTATCATTACTTGCTCAAGCCACAGAACCAGTAAGTGGAAAGGTCAAGATTCAAGCTGGAGTGATGGGGCTGAATGCTATTAGAAGAGCTTGAGGTGTTAGAGGAGCAACTTCTAGGATCATCTCTGTTGACTGGGATCAGAATGCCGTTCCTCTACTCTTCTGTCATTCTCTTTCTCTCTTTCTCACCTTCCTACCTCTTACAGAGTAGCCTTCCAAGACTTCTGGAACCAAAGGATATCTCAGAAGTTTGGTTCTTTCAAGGCATTGCTAATGATTATATTTATTTATTATCATCTTCCTTTATTTTGTCTGTTTCTCCCAGTAGAACATAAGTTTTGTGTAATCAAGGACTGTGTCTATATTGCTCATCCTTATATTTGGCAACAAATGAAGTTTTTGATATATAGTACATGTGATGGACATTTTGTTGAATGAGTGACTGTTTAAGCTCTTGAGAAATGGAAACTTACCCTCTGGAGGATAAAGTGGACAGCATCTCTTTGGTGTGCCAGTTCGAAGGACAAGGGGATGGAAGTGAAAGCTGAATTTGTGAAAAAGAAGAACATGCCTCACATTTCTCTTTATTTTCTGTATTTTATTACAGAGGAGCATAATGCAAGATGGGATGGCCCAGGTAGGTGCAAGAGAAACAAAGCAGCTCTCGCGGCAGGGTTGAGAAACAGAGTGGGATGAGAGGCAGGCAGATCCTTGCTGTGCAACATTAGCTATGATGGGCACTAGCTTTATAGACTTGGTCTCTTTTGCTTCTCACAATGGTACTCTGAGGTAAGGGCTTCTTCTGGCATTTACATTTATAGGTGATGAAATAGAGGCTTAAAGATGATAGTCCAAAACTATCTAGGTAGATAACAGGGGTGGCATTCTAACTTAAATATTCAAATTTAGGTTAGCTCGGTAACTTCTTTCTTTAGCGTTTATGTGTGAGTGTGCTGTAGGATCTTGATACGGACTATGTGGGCTCACATCTCTGTTCTGTCACCTACTAGATGTATGATTTTAGGAAAATTGCTAAACTTTTCTGTGCCTTAGTTTTTCATCTAAAAATTTAGTGCCTACCTTATAATGTTGTATGAAGTCTAAATAGGTCAGTTGTATTCAGATAACAAATCTAGAATAGTACCAGGCACTGTTTTAAATATATATATATGTCATTTTCACTGCCATCATTATCATCATCATCATCATCCTCATTATGATAATCTTATTGGTCTCAGCACTTCTAACTTATGCCTTTCCACTTGTGATGTTCAGTTTTATGTGTCAAGTAGACTGGGCTAAGAGATGTCCAGGAAACTGATAAAGCATTACTTCTGGGTGTGTCTGTAAGGTTGTTTCTGGAAGAGATTAGCATTAGAATAAATATACTGAGTAAAGAAATTCATCCTCACCCATGTGAGTGAACACCATCTAGTCAGATGAGGGCTTGAGTAGAACAAAAAGGCAGAGGAAAGGTGAAATTGTTCTCTTTCTGATCTGGGACATCATTTTTTTCCTTCCCTCAGTCAGGGGCTTTGTTCCTGAACTATGATTTATATCATTGGCCCCTCTAGTTCTGAGATCTTCATGTTCAAAGAACTACATCCCTGGGCTTCCAACATGGATGACAGATTATGGGACTTCTCAGGCTTCATAATTGCATGAGCCAATCTTACACAGTAAATCTGTATGTGAAAATATCCTATTGATTCCCTTTCCTTGGAGAACCCTGACTAAATCACTTCTCCTGAGGTTGTGCAGAAGCTAGTCACAAGCAAGGGGAACCATCTAAAGATACAAGTGAAAGTTCAAGTTAGGGGAGTCCTGAAAGCAGAAATAAATAGATCATATCTAGTTCTTATGACAATTATCTTTCCTGTGCTGCTTCTTTCAAAGGCTAAGAGGTTTCGTTTCAGGTTTCCTGAGTTTCTGCACAGTAATTGTGACCTTTCTTTCCTCTCCTCTTTTACTTCTGGTGGAAAGGGAAAGTAGTGAGTGGAAGACTTTAATAGGAAATGAACACATGAAAGTAACACTATTTGGTAATATAAGATAGCTCATCAGTTAGACTGCCAGGGGTGCCACTGGGAAGGAACATAAAAGGATAGGCTGGAGTCAGGCTCTAAGTGCAATCACAGGATTCTCAGCATTGTAGTCAAGTTTTTCAAGAGAATAGATTCAATACAGGACACATAACTTATAGGGTTATTTTATAATATACACTCAAAAGAGTCAAATGTAGAATAGTGCAGGAGATCTGCCCACATACTAGAGACCCAAAGAGTCCAACTGAGGGCTTGGAGCCCATGACAGTGTCCTGCACAAGTCCAGCTGGAGGTCTAGAGTTCACAACAATGTCTCACGCAAGTCTGTATCAAAGATCTGCACTGGGTTGGCCCAAAGGTCAGTGGTGGAAGTTAGAGTCTGCACCAGCAGGATGAAGGATCTGTGCCAGTAGGCTGAGGGTTCTGCACTGGAGTCAGGAAGTGACCATCAAGGTAAGGATCAGAGATCTACAGAAAAGAACCACAGTCATCCTCAGCAATAGTGAGGACCTATGATCCTCCAATGATAACAACTGAGTTCATATCAGGAAAACCAGTGTGACTAGTTTCTCCAGGAGAATCAATAACATGCCATCTTCCCTACCAGTTCTGCTTTTGTGCTGTTGGCAACAATCCTCTGGCAGGCCTTCCATACCCAGAACCATGCTGACTCAGTTCAGCTGAGTGTTGCAAGGTGACCATTAGTTTATCAACCACACTCAGACTGGTCTTTTGAGCCATGTCCAATGTCTTTCTGCAGTATTAGAGGAGACATAAAGCTAACAGGAGAGAGGAGATTCTAAGATACTTCTCTGAAAGTGGTCTTTGAAAAAAGTAATGATTTATACAAACTGTAAGTATCTAGGATGCTCATGATCAGAAGTGCAAGATTGATTTTCAATCTGTTAATGAGCTAGAATTGTGCATTTTATATTTGAAATAAAACTTAAGAGTTTCCATAGTGAATGGCTCTTGGGAGTTTGGGATACATTCTTTTAATTTTGACCCCCTCCCAACAGGATGATTATAGGAGTCTTAAGAACTCATGCTCCATTTCTGACAGCTCTCTTATCTTGACCCTCACTGGTTCTGGGGATCTCTGGAGAAGGCTTTCTCTTTTTGGTCAAGAGCTTGGTCTCTGCTGGGCAACAAGTGTCATAACCAAAAGAGTCATAACTCCTTATCTGGCCCAAGAGTGGTTTTGGAATTATAACTTTCTTCTGAGTTTCTTAGCTAGTTTTGTATTTCGCATTTTCTTGAACTCAGGAAATCTTCAACCCATCTTTTCTAGAGAATCCAGGTGGGCAAATGATAAGAGGACCCTGGTCTCCCAACAAATCTGTGGACTACAGTGTAACACTTGAGATTTGCCTCTGCTTGTCGGCCACCACCATCAGAAGGCTTGCTTCCTTCAGGCAGCCAGCACGAGCAGGGAGACACAGCCAGATAAGTCCCATGCACCCACAGGTCACCATTGAAGACCCTTGCTTCCATTGGGTATCCAGTGCCCACCGTGAGAATCAGACAAACACACCCCTGTGCCTACTGCCATTGAAGAAGTCCTGGTGTAGACATACAGGCTGAAAGAAGAAGCAGCACCACCACCATGCACCTCTGGCCATTGGGGAAGCCCTAGTGTAGCTGCACAGGTCTAGAGAAGCCAGCCCCATAACCAGTTACCTCCCAGGGAACCTGGGGTCAGAGAAACCCAGGTGCCTGTCCCATTCCCCTACACCTTGGAGGAGCAGCCAACACAGTAAGTGTCTGGGACCCCACAACTGGCTTGTTGGGAGGAACCCAGGAGAATGTCAAGATGAAGGAGCAAAAGGCAATCTCAGACCTCTAGCCCACACAGAACAAGTCTGGGAGATACAGTCATGGAAGAAAATGGAAGTCACTCACCTGAAATCTCTGAAAGAATAGCAACTGAAGTAAAGAAACAGCTTCATGAGACTGTAAGAGTAACAGATCAGAAATAATGTCTTAGGTAAAAGAAGAAATCACAAGAATAATGAAAGAATTACTGAGCATATCTAAAGAAGATATAGATTAAAAAAGAAGAGCATAGGAAAATGATGGAAACCTTGAATGATCAATATAGGAAGAAATTACAATGCATGAAACAGATTCAAAGAGATAGCCAGGAAATAAAAAATTCCATCAAAAGCTTGCAAAACTGCTTGAAACAGACTGAAGATAGACTGAAGATAAACCTTGAAGACAGGATCACAGCTAGCAATCATGAAAGGAAAGAACTCTTAAAAATAACAAGGAACCAGGAAATAACAATTCAATGGCTGCAAGACAATGTGAAGAGAAATAATTTAAGAGTGATAGGTATCAGCAAAGAAGCAGAGGTCAACACAAATGAAATAAAAAGGCTATTTACAGAAGTAACAGCAGAAAACTTCCCAAACATGAGAAGAGGATCTGGCATACAGATAAGTGAGGCATATAGAACTCCAACTAGCCATAACCAAAGTAAATCTACACTCAGACATATAATAAT
>RJWT010032750.1:0-14057 GCA_004365215.1 Cuniculus paca | reverse complement strand
AGAAGAAAATGTACCAATGCTGATCACCGTGATACACTTTTCAGACCAAAAATTACAATTTCATACCTCACAGTGTCCAACAATGTGCACAGACAGCCCACATCAAATGGATTTACTGAAGCCAGAAGACAGAGGAAGTTAGGCAGATAGAGGACAGGTGCGGAATAGTTAACCTGAAGTAAACTAAGTCAGGGTTTAAATTAGTTAACATACCAAAAGGCCACAATAATTAAGCAAAATGACTACCACGGTATAATGGAACTGCAAGGGAGAAAAAAACAGGTCTGTAAACAACTGGGAAAAGCCCTGGATAAAGTGAAATGCAAACAAAGCAGCTTGCTTTCAGGACCTCAAAGGCCTCCCTGCAACTAGGGGCATCCTTGCTCTCTGTCACATTTGCCCATACAAAACACTGTATAAAAAGTCAATGGATATGGAACCCCTGCCCAACAAGTAGAGAGTTTTTCTTTTATTCTATTAAATGAACATTTGGTCATTCCCCACTGCTTGCTGTGTAGTGTTTTGTGGGCTTCAAACTTCATTGTCCCAAAACAAGGACCCAGATCACAGCACAGGAGGGAGCTGGTCACATTTCCATGCTGATTATCACTCTTGAAGTAGTGGTTTGATGGAGACTTGGTACAAGAGAGCAATACATCTGCTGACAGAAGGGCTGCCTTATGTGCCTTCATGAGTATGTGCTCACACTGAGGAAAGCCAAGGCAGAGTCCTTGCTAGATAGATTCTTTCACTTCCATTGAGGACAGGGAAAGAGGCTCTGGGGGCAAATGCTGACACAAATGGACCAATATTCCCCACATTGCCTCAAGTTTTCTCTTTTCACACCTAAGACAGTGGTCCTGGAACCAGAAGTACGCAAATGATAGAGGCAGGGTCTCACTATGCTGTTCAGGCTCACTTTGTAGTCCAGGCTGGTTTTGAACTCACAACAATCCTCCTGTCTCAGCCTCCCAAGTGCTGGGATTATAGGTGTGAGCCACCAGGCCTGGCCCTACTTCTATACTTAAAGAATCTTTCCTTGTATGAATGAGAATGGAATTGTAGACTCTTTGATGCCAGCAATTTGGCTGAACCTAATTTCTAAAGGTAGAAAAGTCTGGGTGAAAACCAATCTCAAACAGAAAAGAGGTACAGCAGCTTATAGTAAAGGAGTAAGTAAAGATGTCGGTTATCCATGAGAGAAATCTAGCATTACACTGGTACCATGAGAGAAGCTCACAGCAGGAAAATGAAATTGTCTTTGCACAATTACTCAGATGCCCAAAGGGATGAAGCCATGTTTGCTGAGACCATCCCTAATTCTGGAAGCTGGCACAGTCAAATAGAAGCCTAAAAACCTGTGTGGTGTCATCTGGGATACACTCTTGTTGTGCAACATGATAATAAACAGGACCAACTGAAAATAACAGAGGTGACATGATCCTGACATGAAGAGTCAGGATTTTTTGACTCTTATTTTTCAGGTTATAATCCACTACCAAGCATATTATTTGGGAAGGAACATGAATTACTGTTTACTAGGTAATTGGAGCATGTGATATACACCATCAGTACAGTGATTCACTTAATAACTACAAACCTAGATGACCAGATGCACAAAAAGATCTCTGGTCATAATGGACAAAATAAAACTGTAGCAAACCCGACCTGCCACAGTATGCTGTTCACAAATACATTTTTTAAAATTTTGTACATGAAAGATAATTAAACAGAACAGAAAAAGAAAGTAAGTTTCTGATTGAAATAAAGTAGTGGACATCCCATAACAGACTCCAGTTCTCCTAAGAGGAAATAATCGTATACTCCTCCTACAGTAAAAAACTTGTCAAAGGATTTGCGGTCAATAAATACATTAAATGACATGCAGATTAAAACTCCTGTATGACTTGAGTATCTATCTCTTTTACTTATTTTCAAATATCTACCATAATTTTATAGTATAGTTTCATTTTTCCTAATCCATAGAAAACCGAATACACAAAATAATCATAATAGCTTATATAAATTGAGTGTATTTTTGTGGAGGATCACCTGGATGACCCTCCTTGAACAAAGAGCAATTACCTCCGCTTTGGCTAAACCTGGCCCCATGTACTGATACGAACAGAGCTGGCTAGGCCATTTCCTTTTCCCTTCAGTTGGCTCTAAGCAATGTAAACAGGGCTAGCTGAGGTACTGATCTGTAATCTTTGAGGCTAGGCGACAGTCACTGTTTCCCTGCTCTGTGACTCCCAAAAACATGGTTAAGACCAGTAGGATGAAGAGCCATGGCTCCAGGGGTGTCAACTGGATTCAAGCCTGGAGACAGGAGGCTATGACTTCCCAGAGCAGAAAAGTTTGCACATCAGAGCTGAAGCACTGGCCCCCAAAACATTAAATGCTACCTCAATTGTGTTATACAAATTTCTGCATATCCTTCTCTCTGTATATTGCAGAGGCGCTTTTAGGCCTCCTACCTTGCCCAGCTCACAGTACTTATGTATTTCCTACCATTCTCATAGTCACTCATCCTCAAACCATTCCCTTCTTCACAAATTAATAAAATCTGGGTTAGATCCTGGGTCGAAGCCTTTGTTCTGATGAACCTTCATTCTGGCCAGACTTAGGACCCTGTGGCTGCCCATAATTATAAATATGCCTTAGTGTCTTTATTCTTACCATGGGTTACACTGGAAGTGGCAGACTGGAATTAACTCACTAAAATGCCAGTAACTTTTCCATGGGATTACAAATATAAATTTCCCAGACCACAATGAGGTCTGGGAAAGGATCTCTATATTTTATGTGCCAACATTTTCAAAGGGCCTTACATGCATCAGTTTGGTCATTATAACCTACAGGTGAATGCCATTAATCCTGCTGTTTTACAGAAAAGGACACTAAAGAATTTAAGTAAATTTCTCAAGTACACACAGACATTGACAGCCCCACATGGCCTACAAGATGCTTGAATCAAAAAATGAAAGGCATACTGCCTTTTGCAATCCGAGTAGAAATAAAACAAAATCATGGGGGTAAATCTCAGATGGGACTTGGTTACTGTTATGATTTGCTCTGAACTGTTCCTCAAAAGCCTCATGTGTTTGGAAGGTGCCTGGATTATGAGGACACAACAACTGACTTTTAGGAGGTGGGTTCTAGTAGGAGGCAGTCACTGAGAATGTGACTGGTAAGGGTATATTTCCCTCCCCACAGCCTCCCTTCTCTTTCTGATTCCTGGCTACCATCATGTAACCAGCCTTCTTCCCTATACCATGCCATTTCTGCCTTGAAGACAGTCAATGGCCACAAACTGTAACCATGAGTCAAAATAAACTTCTCTTCCTTTAAGCTGCAGGTGTCCCGTATTTGGCCCCAACAATAAGGAAAGTAACTGAGACAGATCTTGGTACCAAAAGTGGGGCCACAAGTGGTTCAAAAGCCTTTGGAACCATTTGTGGGAAGAGTTTGGAAAGATTTGGAGATGCCAGACACAGAGGCTATGAGAATGCTGTAAGCCAAACTTGAAAAAATCTGGGTGGGGCCAGGCCTGGTGGCTCACACCTGTAATCCCAGAACTCGGGAGGCTGAGACAGGAGGATCACTGCAAGTTCAAAACCAGCTTGGGCTACAAAGTGAGCTCAAGGTCAGCCTGAATGGCATAGCGAGACTCTATCTCAAAAAGACAAGGGCTGGGGATTTAGCTCAGTGGCATAAGCACCTGCCTGGCAAGCACAAGGTCGTGAGTTCTATCCCCGGTGCCGCAAAAAAAAAAAAAAAAAATCTGGGTGGAATTCAGAAGACCAGATTGCTAGTAAAAATGCTGACAGTAACAACCAAGCTCAGAAAGTTTCAGTTGGGAACAAGGACTCCATTGAGATTTGCACTCAAGACCGTATGGTATGCTCTGGCAGAATTTGTTTTTATTTGTTTGTTTTTCAGAATTTGTCTGCATTATATTCATGTCCTAAGACTTTGCCAGAGACTGAGTTTAATCACTTACTAATCTAATTACTTAAATACAGGATGACCAAAAATTGCATATTTTTCATTAATTTGTATAATATAACAGGAAATATAAAAATGACAATTTTATCAAATTTATTCAATACCAGAATAGACTGGTCAAAATGATACCTGCCCTACAGACACTCAGGATAGTCAGCACCACTTGGGGTAAATGATTAAGTGGTTAAACATGGCAGACTGCCAGGGGTGGTGGCACACTCCCATAATTCCAGCACTCAGGAGGCTGAGGCAGGAGGATCTTTGCAAGTTCAAGACCAGCTTGGCTATAAAGTGAGCCCAAGGCCAGCCTGAACCACATAAAGAGACCCTGTCTCAAAAAGACAAAACAACAACAACAACAAACATGGCAGACTAATTAATCTGACAGAGGAAATTTCAAGGCAGTCACTTGCTGCTTTCAGCAAGGTCCACAGTGAGAATCAGCAGCAAAAACCAGAGCTAAATGAGGTGAAACTTGGCCAGAAAACAAGAAACTGAAAACTTGGTGCCTTGGAAAGTTTAGATGCTAAAAGAGATTAGCATTAAAACCAAAGTACAGTTATACCTTGGTTCACAAATGCTTCTGTTTGCGAACAATTCCAAGAAGTGTTTGGCAAAAATATGCTTCTGTTCACAAACTTCACATCAAGCAACAAATACCATTGGGAGCATCTTTCCTGCACAAACATGAATGTGATCATTTTCCCCAGAACTGTGGAATGAATTAAGTTTATAAACTGAGGTACCATTGTACTTTGCATCAGAGCAATAGTAAAGATGGCTGAGGACATCTCAGGAATCAGCAAAACCTTAAATCTGTCTTAGCTACCCTCTCTGTCACTGAGCTAGTTACTGTTATAAAGTGCAAAGCACATTTCAGGAAAAACAAATAAGAAAGTAGTTAATAGAAGTAAGAAATTTCACCTCACCTTGAACATGGTTTTTTGATCCACAGTAGCCATGCTTTCCTGCTCCTCAGGTTGCTCCTGGAAAAATACAGAAATAGAAAAGAAAAAATAGAATTAGGAGACATTAGTTCTGTCTCAACATTAACTAGACTTGTTATCCATACCTTTTGCCACTATATACAATAAAGTTAAGAGACCTATATTTTCCAGGATAATTTCTCCACAGAGCCCCCAGGAGATCCAACACAAGGGAATTCCTATTCCTAGTGACTCTTTCTCAGGTGTCTCACCTTCACAAGGGTCCCCTCCAGCTCTAAAATTCTACCCAAGTGGTAGAGCACTTGCCTTGCATAGTCAGTCTTGGGTTCCATCCTCAACACCACAAAAAACAAAATAAAATTCCAACGCAAGGCCAGAGTGTGGCTTATGACTCATGACTATTACCTGTTACTTTTACTGTGTAGAACTTCCCCTGCCCTCTACCCCACCCCATATTAATCTATTCTCCAACCCTAACCTCACCCCATAAAACCATACCTCATTCAACACCCCCTTTACCTAGAGATAGTAATTCTGCCATGCCTAATCTATAAAGAGCTCTGCACACTAAGAGTTCCAGTATATCCCACACCTAGTTAATTATTATGATGAAATATTTATCACAAATAAGTCAATTAATGAATCAATACTGATACATTTTTATTAACCCTAAACTTTTAGATTTCCTTAGGTGTTTCTGCATGGGAGGGTACTAGTTATTAAACTAAGGGCCTTCACACTGAGCTGCATTTTATTTTTTTATTTTGAGTTAGGGTTCTCACTAAGTCACTAAGTTGCTCAGACAGAACCTCAACTTGTGATCTTCCTGCCTCGGCATCCCAAGTGCTAGGATTACAGGTGGCACCACCACACATAGCTTAAATTTCCTTAGATTTTTAATCTAATGTCCTTTTTCTGTTACAGGATATCACCAAGATAACATACTACATTTAGCAGTCAACTGTCTCCTAGGCTCCCTTATACTTTGATTTTCAAACTGCCCTTGTTTTCTAGTGGCTTTCACTGTTTTGAAAAGTTCTGGTTAGGTATCCTATAGATTGTCTTTCAGTTCACGTTTACTTGATGTTATTCTCAGGTTCAGACATGGGTTACAAGTCTTGAGTCAAAGACCACAGAGGTAGATGTCTTTCCCACCACATATCAAAGGCATATGTTATTCACATCACTTACAGCTGCTAATAAACATCTTGATTAGTTAGCTGAAGCAGTATTTATCAAGTTTCCACACTGTGACTTTACTTCTTTTCCTGTACTCTTTAGAAGGAAGTCACTATGTATACCTCACACTCAGATAAGGAGTTATGCTCTACTACCTGTTATGGTTTGTGTCTAGATCTGCCTCCAAAGCCTCATTCAGTCATGGAGGGCAGGTTTTTCAGAGGTGGCTGAGTCTACAGTTTGTGATTAATTCAAGGTCCATTGCTAGGATTAAGGAGGTGAGTACTACACCTGACCTAGGGCAGGTAACCTGCATACAATATGAAGGACAGAAAGAGGCTTGCCTCTCACCTTCCTTGTTGCTTTTGCTGTCTTCTGCCACTAAGAACTGTTGCCCCTCTGCCATGGAGCCAGCTGTTTATGGACTGAAACTTCTACAAAATGTGAGCTAAATAAATCTTTCCTCCCTTAACTTGTGGGAATTATGTATTTTGTCTCAGCAATGAGAACAGTAACTAAGACACATCTCAAGAGAAGAGAATCTACAGAAATTATTTTGAATTATTCTGTAAGTTTTGTCTATATCCCAATTTATTTGATTTTTTTTATATTGGTATGGCTTTGTGGCTATATCACTGGTTATTATCCAATATAACTTAATTTCATTGTTCAAGCTTTTCCTAGTTTTTGTTTTGTTTGTATATTTTTTGTTATTTTTTGAGACAGGGTCTTGCTTTGTATTCATTCTGATCCTGGACTATGTAGCCCAGGGTGGCCTTGAACTTGCAGCAATTGTCCTGTCTCAGCCTCCTGAATGCTGAGATTACAGGCATGCACCACCATGCCTGGCAAGTTTTTCCTAGTTTTGACATTACTTTTGATAATGTCATATCATTCTTAAATATCCCTTAAATATCCCTTAAATACACTTAATCTGCTAGTAACATAGCCACTCCTGTTCACTTATGGTTTGTTTGCATGTTGTATCTTTTTCCATCTATTTCCTTTCAAACTACTTTTGCCTTTGAATCTAAAGTATGTTTCTTAAAGTTAGATAATAATTGGAAATTGTTTACTTGATATTCTATTTATTTTCTTTTTGGGGGGGTAGGCTTACCAGGAATTTAACTCAGGACCTCATACTTGCTAGACAGGTGCTATGCCACTGAGCTATAGCCCCAACCCTTATTTTCTGTATGATTCTTTTTGTTCTTCTTGCGTCTGTGACAGCATTTTTGTCTTAGCTTTTGAGTCTACCACTTTAGTTCCTCTAATAATTGATCAGATATTTATTTTCTATCAACAGTATTTTACAGTCATTTTCTCATTAGTTAGTTGCTGTAGGGCAGGGATCGACAAACTATGTATAGCTCATGAGCCAAATAAGGTCTGGTGTTTGTTTTACATGGTCCAAAAGCTAATTTTGTTTTGTTTTGCTTTGTTTATATTTTGAAAACCATTTCAGATCAGGAGAAAAAGACAAAAGAGTAATATTTTATGACACATGAAACTTACATGAAATTCGAATTCCATGATTTATAGAGTTGTACTATAATAACACAACCACACTAATCCATTTAAACTTTGAGTAGTCTCAGAGTTGAGTGTGACAAAAACAAATCCCACAGAGAAAGCTAATAAAATGAATAAAGCATACTGATTTAATTAAAAATGATCAGTTTATCGAAAACAAGGAAGAAAAAAGAAAGAAGGAACAGGTAGATGACAGATGTACATTTAAACCTAACTACATAAATATTTCACTGAGCTGGGCGTGGTGGCTCACACCTGTAATCCCAGCACTCGGGAGGCTGAGACAGGCGGATTGTTGTGAGTTCGAGACCAGCCTGGGCTACAAAGTGAGCTCAAGGCCAGCCTGAATGGCATAGTGAGACCCTGTCTCAAAAACACCAGGGCTGGGGATCTAGCTCAGCGGTCTAAGCGCCTGCCTGGCAAGCACAAGGTCGTGAGTTCAATCCTCGGTGCTGCAAAAAATAAATAAATAAATAAATATTCCACTGGCCAATGATCTAAACATTCGAATTATAGTAAACTGCATAATATCCCCCCAAAATACAATGTCCTAATCCCCAAAACTTGTAAATTTTGCCTTATATGGTAACAGAAACTATAGATATGATTAAGGATTTTGACAAGATGACATTCTGCTGGGAACCAGAAGAATATAAGAGATACAGACATTCAGAGGAGGAGGTCATATGAAGATTGAGCAGAGAGATAGTTGAAGATGTTGGCCTTAATAAACACATGAAAAAAGGCAAATATGGTGGCCCATGTCTGTAATCTCAGTACTCAGGAGCTTGAGGCAGGAGAATCACCTGCCTGAGTTTGAGGCCAGCCTGGACTATATAATGAGTTCAAGGCCAGCCTGAACTGCAACTACAAAGCAAGACTGAAAATAAACAAACAAATGAAAAAAAAATTTAACATCTCTGGCCATTAGAGAAATATCAATTTAAAAAACCACTGAATTTCTATCTTACTCCAGAAAGAATGGCTATCATAAAGAAATCAAACAATACCCAGGTAGAGAGAAGCCAGCTCACACTTCCCATAAGCCATGCAAACCACATGGGGCCCAGAAGACAGAAGGCAGTTTGCCTTTTCCATGAGTCGGCAGAAGCCATGCTGGGTCTGGGAGGAGTACAATCAGAAGCCAATTTGCCCTTCCTGTAAGCTGCACAAACCATGTGGGACCCAGGAAAACAGTAGACAGTTTGCCCTTCCCATGAGCCAACTGGTGCATGGGCTGAGAATCAAGAAGCTCCTCCCCACCCACCGTTAACAACCCGCTGGTTCAGAGGACAGGATGAGTTGATAGTAACTGAGGTACAAAAAACAACTAAATGCTTGTATTGTTTGATTGACTTTGTAGGCCTAAGGCCGATAGTCTGAGCATCTATTAGGAGGGTAACAGTATGCAATATAGCAAATATGGGGGGTTTACTTCTGTCTCGTTTTTGAAATCCAATATTATTCTCACTTTTTAGCTTCATTCTGATTTATTGTTTTGTTTTATTTAATGTTGTGTTTTGATTGGTTTTATTCTGTTTTGTTTTATTTGGTTTTACTATGTCTGATGGTGTAGAGAACTATTATTACTATTACTACATTATCACAGCTACTGTTGATTTCCTACTGTCTTGTTTTGAAGTTCTGTACCACTTTCACTGTTTTGTTTTGATTGGCTTTATTGTTTTATTTTGTCTTTATTGATTTATTGATTTATTTTTATCTTTAAAAATATGATTAAAAAAGAAATCAAATAATAACAAATGTTAGCAAGACTGTTGGGGAAAAGGAATATATGGTTGATGGGAATGTAAACTAGAACAATCACAAAGGAAATCAATATGAAGATTCCTCAAAAAGCTAAAAATAGAAATTCCATTTGACCCAGCTATTCCCCTTCTTGGTATCTTCCCAAAAGAGTTAAAGACATCATATTACAATGATACATGCATACCCATGTTCGCAGCAGCACAACTCATAATAGCTAAATCTTAGAAGCAGCCTAAACATTCAGCAACAGATGAATGAATAATAAAAGTGTGATATTTATACAGAATAAAGTACTGCCAAAAAGGAGGAAAAACTTGTCATTTGTAGGAAAATGGATGTACTTTGAGACCATAATGTTAATGAAATAAATCAACTCACAATCTTAAATAATGTATGGTTTCTTTCATATGAGAAACCTCAAAGAGCAAAATAAAAAACAGAAAATAGGAAAGTAGGAACTTCTGCAAAATGGGAAGGGGACCACTAGATGTAGGGGAGAAAAGGGATGAAAAAAGAATTAAGATACATTATGTATATGTAATAACTCACAATGATTGCAAGTATATAATGCACATGTACTAATTTTTTTAAAAAAGAGTGAAATACTGAAGATGCACGCTTTACAATTAGAGTGACAAAAATAAAAATATAAAAACAAAACAAAGCAAAAAGATTGCAGTGACACGAGTCAAGTCTGGTTTGACACATCTATAAACCTAGTGCTTTGTGAGGCTGAGGTAGGAGGATCATCAACTTAGAACCCAGCCTGAGCAACTTAAACAACTCAGAGAGTTCCTGTCTCAAAATTAAGCAAACAGAAAAAAGAGGGCAGGAGAATGGGGATGGGGATATAGCATACTGTGAAAAACTTCAGTTCAGTCCCCTGTACCATAAATAAATAAGTGGAGTGAGTGACACAGCAAAAAGCCAGCGAATCAGGAGTCATGAGAAGTTGGAGAAATGGCATGGAGTGGATTCTCTGTGTCTCCAGAGCCATTACAATCCTGCTGATGCCTTGGTTTGGCCCAGTGAAATAGAACTTTTCTATAGTCTAGAAAGAATAAACTGCCATTGTATTAAGTCACCAAGTTATGGCAGTTTTTTAAATGCAGTTATTGGAAACTAACATGCCAAATAAAACGCAAACATTATCAGATTGGATTTTTAAAAAACTGTGTTATCCACAGAAAGATACAGTAAGATAAAAGTAACAGTATAGAAAAAACCTAACATGCTGACAGTAATCAAAAGATTGTTTCAAAGGACCAGGCTTGGTGGCAGATGCCTGCAATCCCAGCACTCAAGAACATTGCTATAAGTTTGAAACCAGCCTGGACTACATGAGTTGCCAGCCTGGACTACATACTGAGACCCTGACTCAAAAAAAAAGGTTATCTCAAAATTCATGAAACAAAGACTGTTACACTACAAGAACAAATCCAGAGATTTCAGCACACACAGTTATCTCAATAATTAACAGATGAATGAATAGAAAATAAAAATACCAAACACTTGAACATCACTATCAATCAACCTGTCCTAATTGACATTTATAGGTCATGCTACTCAAGAATAGAATACATACTCTTTTCAAGTGTATACAGAACAGTTATCCAAGTAAACAATATTCTGCATACTAACCAAGTTTCACTGAATGTAAAACAACTGTAAGTCATACAAAGTACACTCTCTGGTCACAGAGGAATTAAATTAGAAATCAATAATACAGAAATAACTGAACCAACGTCTCTATATTTGGAAGCTAAATAAGATGCTTCTAATTAGGCCACAGGTTAAAAAATTATTCTAAAACAGTTCAGTGAATAGTTTAAGAAAATAAAAACACAGCACTTCAAAATCAGCAGCTAAAGCAATACTTAGGGGAAAGTGTGGCTCTCAAAGCTTATACAGGCCACGTGTGGTAGTGCAGACCTGTAATCCCAGCACTCTGGAAACTGAGGCAGGTGAATTGCCACAAATTAAAGGCCAACTTGGGCTACATAGTAAAGTCAAGGCCAGCCTGAACTACATATGGAGACCCTGTCTCAAAAATAAATAAATAAATAAATAAGCCCTAAATGCTCATATTACAAAAGAGAATACTAAAATTGATGGCTTTAGTCTTCCCTATAAAAACTTAGGGGAAAAAAAAAAAGAAGAAATAAATTAAGTACAATCAGAAGAAAGGAAAAATAGAAACCCAAGTGGAAATCAATGAAATGGGCAAGAAATTTTAAAGAAAAATATCCAAAATCTGTTTTTTTAAAACTCAATGAAATTGATATACTTCTATCAGATAGGAAAACAGGAAGATACAAATTACCATCAAATGTAAGAAAACTAATATTGCTATTTATTCTACAGATTTTGAAAAGACAAAAAGAAGTATTTAGAGCATATTTATACCAATTTACTTTTTTTTTCTCTCTCTCTTTCTTTCATGGTCCTGGGAATTGAGTTTAAGGCCTCCTGGATGCTAGGCGAACAATCTACTACTAAGCTACACACCCAGCCCTAAATTTAAAAAATTGGGTAAAACTGAAAAATTTCTACAAAAATACAAATTATCAAAGCATTCTTAAGAAAAGCTCATGTGAGTAGCCCTGTATCTATTAAATTTAATTCCGAGTTTAAACACTTCCCATTAATAAAACTCCAGGCCCAGTGGCTTTGCTGAAATATTTTACCTAAAGAAGAAGTAAGTCCAATTCTGAAACAAATTCTTCCAAAATGACAATACTTCACAAGTCATGCAATGAGTCAGCACTATCCTGATACCAAAATCAGCAAGCCACTGCAAGTATATGTACTTTATGAAGACAGTTTCAAAAACTAAAGAAAATTTTTAATTTTAAGTCTGACAACATATTAAAAGTAGAAATCATAAAAAAAGTATAAAAAAATTTTTAAAAAAATCCGATGGTCCAAGAAATGCAAGTTTGGTTAATATTTAAAAATCATTAACCTGGTGAGGGGGTACATGCCTGTAATCCCAGCACTCGGGAGGCTGAAGCAGGAGGATTGTTGAAAGTTCCAGACCAGCCTGAGCTACCAAGTGAGCTCAAGACCAGCTTGAACTGTATAGTGAGACCCTGTCTAAAAAAGACAAAAAAAAAAAAAAATTAAAATTCTTGTTAATAGAACATTTTCAGTGTATTAATTAAAAAACAAATGACCATCTCGAAGATATGGAAAAAGCATTTGGAAAAAATCCAGCATATATTTCCATAAAAGCTTTGAACAATGACATGAGTAGTGCAACGGGATTTCCATAATCTGATAATGAACAACTACAAAAAAACTTTTAGCTACCATTGTGCTTAGTGATAAGTGGTTGAATGCTTTCTTTCTAAGGAATAAGGTAAAGGATGTCAAATTTTTTTTGTCTTTTTGAGATATGGTTTCATTATGCAATTCAGGCTGACCTTGAACTCACTTTGTGGCCTAGGCTGGCCTCAAACTCAGTGATCCTCCTGCCTCCCAAATGTTGGAATTACAGGTGTGTGCCACCATGCTTGGAGAATGTCAACTCTTCTCAGTTCTATTCAGAACACACTGTAGGTACTAACTCAAGCAATAACACAAGAATAAAAAAATAAAAACGAAAAAGAAAATTGTCTATGCAGATAACAAAAACTTCTGTAGAGAAAATGAATACACAAAGTTACTAGATCTAATAAGTGAATTTGACAGTCAACTGTATTTTTGGTTAAACCAACTATATTCCTTAAAATAGCAATACTTGGAAATTAAAACTAAAAACATAAAAACCATTTACAATAGCATCATATATGAGATTCTCAGGGTACAGATCTGACCAAAAATGCACAAGATTAGCACCGAAAATAATGCTGAGAGTAAACAAAGAACACTTAAATAGAGATGCATACTTCATATTCATGACTTAGAAGACAATGTTGTTACGAAGTCAATTCTTGGCTAGGCTTAACGGTACACACCTGTAATTCCAGCACTACAGGAGGCTGGGGCAGGAGGATCACAAGTTTGAGCATACCCAGTGCAACTTAATGTCTTAGTGTCTCAAAATACTAAATTAAATTAAATTAAACAGAAGAGGTGCTGGGGATGTACCTCATTTGGAAGGCCTGGGTTCATCTCAAGCTGGGAAGTGGTTAAAAGTCAGTTCTGACCAAATTGATCATAAAGTCCCAGTACCCAACATCCATTGATGTAAAAATTGATTTATGGTGCTGCTAAATTCACATCGAAATGCCAAAGACTTAGAACACTCCATACAATTTTGAGCCAGACGTGATGGTGCACGCCTGTAATTCCAGCACTCGGGAAGCTGAAGCAGGAGGATTGTTTCAAGTTCGAGACCAGCTTGGGCTGCAAAGTGAGCTCAAAGTCAGCCTGAACTGCATAGGGAGACCCTGAAAACGAACAACGTTGGAAAATTTACATTTCTTTATTTCTAAATTTAAGCGATATCGATCAAGACAGTATGAGCCGGGCGTGGTGGCTCACGCCTGTAATCCCAGCACTCGGGAGGCTGAGACAGGCAGATCGTTGTGAGTTCGAGACCAGCCTGGGCTACAAAGTGAGCTCAAGGCCAGCCTGAACGGCATAGTGAGACCCTGTCTCAAAAACACCAGGGCC
>RJWT010032749.1:0-14053 GCA_004365215.1 Cuniculus paca | reverse complement strand
GGCTGTTCTGTGATTTAAAGCCTATTAGGAACTTTATACTGTGGTCAACCCCTTAGTATTCTGAGACTAATTTTCCAGAATCTTCCGGTTCTAGAATGATCTGGACTTGACACTGAGGGTTGGTCAGTGCCTCATTGGTCAAGAAGTAGCTGTGAGCAGTCATGTGAGAGTCTATGCCAACAAGGAAGAGAAGATAGCACTGTTCAGTGATTGGCTTGCTATGTGAGGAATAGTTATGAAGTGTGAATATTTCATGCAAATTAGAACAACTACGGGACAAAGACAACAAAGAGAAAGGGAGAAAAGAAAGAATGGTACAGTTAAACTATAGTAGTACCTTGCATGATGAAAGTAGCATTAAATTCTGGAAAAGTTTACTTTTTCTCCAGGTTTTTTAATTTTACTTGGATGGCTCCAGATACTGATTTATCCTTTGTTCTCCCTGAACCTATGTCTCTGAAGTCAGGTAAATAATTTATTTGCCTACATTAATGTATATGTTTGTTGTCATGCAGGTGCAAAACAAGCCAACCAGCTGGGTAAAGTACATGCTTTTGATCTTGTGGTAATGTTAGTGATTATTTCTGTGTATGAAATTCAATTCAAAATCAAACTTTTTTGTGTGTGAGATTGAAGATCGAATCCAGAGTGCTCTACCACTGAACTATATCCTCAGTCTTTTTTGTTTTCCTTTTGAAACAGGAAGTCAAATCTGTCATCCTCCTGCCTCAGCCCTTGAGTGCCTGGGATTAGTGTGTGCCAATGTGTCTCGCAAAATCAAACATTATTATTTTCTGTTTATTTGTTTTTTACTTCTGAGACACCATGCCTGGCTAAAATCAAACGTTATTGATGCTTACAGATGACTTTGTGAATTATGTATAAATTTTCAATAACTAACTTAAAAGAACAAGGGGGAAGGAGGAAAAAGAGAAGGCACAGATGTTTTTTAAAAGAAGAAAAAAAATCACTAGGGAAGAGGTTGTCACCACCTTTCACTTGCAAAGTAGGAAAAATAATTTTGTTTTTCTGTCCCTTCACATTGCTGCAAGTATCATGGCTCCATTACAGATGGCCAAATATTGAATGGACTTGAACTTTGAAACAGAAAAATCTAGGGGGGAAAACTACTATTTTTACAGCTAGTTATATTTGTCATAACTTGCTACACTACCTTCAAGTCATTAGATCTACCATTTTAAAATCAGCACACTACATAACTGGTGTTAGAATGAGGAATTTCATGATTTTAAGGAATATTAACATATGTCTGATTTAGCTCCATTCAGAAGATTCTAAAATGCTTAAAAACAAACTGAGGGAAAAGAGTTGAAGTTTGAATTTGGAATTTAAATGCACAATCCTCAAGTATATGGAAAACCTGATACTCTAAAAATACCAAAGATTTTATAATGGAAAGTTTAAATGTCCAGCTTGTTTTGAAGCTGCTCTTGCATTCTCATAAGAAAAGACTTTGAAAGTTTACACATTGTCCAACACTTGGAGCACATCTGCTTTGCAGAGAGAGCAAACCCACTGGGTCTTTTCTAGCAAAGACTCTCTGCAGAAAGTTTCCATTCCTGTCTTAAATTTGTGATCATGACAAATGAAGCTGTCTGGAAACCATCTCAGATAAAGAACAGTTAAAGGAATCAGGGATGTTTGGCCCACAGAAGAGAAAATGCTAAGGAATGCAATAAATCACTTTTCACTCAACTCCTGAAGAATTATGTTGGAGAGGGATTACAATTACTCTCTAGCTACAGTGGGAAAACCTGACTAGGTATAAGAAGGTAGATTTCAGGTCCATAAAAGGAAGAGCTTTGCACAATTAAAACTGGAATGATCTAGCTGATAAAGTAACACTGAAGTATCCAACTAGAGGATGGGATTGGCTTTCTGGAATATCATAGAAAACAATTTCTGCTCTGGGAGATCTTGGATTCAATGAACTAATGAAAAACACAGTGATCAAAAAGTAGTACTGTACTGTACTACATAGGAAAATATAGCATTAACAATGTCAATTTTGTATTATATGAGAAAGCAAAGCACTAATTGGTTATTAGAATGCCACAGATACTTATATTTATAACTCATCCATATTCAGTTTGCAAAAAGTTTTTGCAAAGGTAGTAATTTGATTTATTTCTATGACATATCTTTCAAATGTCACTAATAGGCACAATGAAAAACACTTCATTGCTAAAGAAGTCTAATAAGGATAAGCACTTAATAATGCTAATATTTCAAATAAGACCAACATGACCTCATATATTATAATTAATGCCTACCAGTGAGATATTATCAACACCATTACTACTACATTTATAAAGCATCAAACCTGTTAAACCACCAGCCAGACTGATCTTCCTCTGCACAATTCCCTTTGTAGTTGTCGTTATCTCTGTCCCAAGTGCTAAACTTCATCCTTTGATGACTGGCCCACCACTCCATCTCTGGATTAAAATTCCCTGAAAGGCAGTCTCCAGCAGTTCCAGAGTATTCTCCAATATTCAACACATAGGAATTCTAAAGGAAAAGAGACAAGTTTCACTATTAGTAACTTCCATTTTAAAAACATGCTTATTCAGTAAACAAAAGAATAGGCTCTCTTGCATATTTTTATCTCTAACAACTTCAGTGTTAATTTGTATGTTTTAAGTATTAATTCATGGTGTTACCTATTTGAAAATTTTTGTACCTTTTCATCTCCAACTTTGAAACTTTTATATTGTGCATAACGGCTATTCTTTTCAAAATCTTCAAGGTCGATTTTTAAAGTGTAGTCTCCTAAAAAAACAAGATTGTAGTTTTTTAAAATGTGTGATATGATATGTGACATGAGGTTTAACAGTAATTTATAGCTCTATTTTACTTTTACCAGTTCCTTCTATCAAGAATCAGTCTTGAGTCACAGGCCGGGAGGAGAACCAAGAGGCCAACTCGCACTTTTTCATAAGCCACAACAGTCATGGGCCAGGAGGAGAACCAAGAAGCCAACCCATACCTTCCTGTGAGCCAGCTGGCTGGGAGACAAGAAGAGGTCCCCGTGCCCCCGATTGATTTGGGGGAACACAAGCTGAGACAATAGCAACTGAAGTAAAAAAACAACTTAATGCTTGTATTGTTTGACTGATTTTGCAGGCCTAATGCCAGTAGTCTGAGCATCTATTTAGAGGATAACAATATACAACATAACAGCTATGGGGAAATTTCTTCAGTCTTGTTTTTGAGATCCAGTGTTTTACTCCGTTTTATTGTTTCATTGTATTCCCTTAAAAAAAATCAGTCTTTATGTTTTGTTTTGTTTTGGGGTTTTTGCTTGTTTGTTCTTTTGTTTTTGTTTTTGTTTATGTAGTGCAGGCTGGCTTTGAACTTGCAGCAGCACTGCTGTTTTAGCTCCCAAGTCTGGGATTACAGGTGTGCACCACCATAGTAGGATAACAATCGGTCTTTGAAGAATAAACAGTGACACCACTGTATTTAAAACATGAATCCTTTATTGTTTGTTTTACTTGAAAAAAGTGAAAACACAATAGGAAAGGTAGAAAATTTCTGCTAAGTCTATCATAGATTAAAAACTACAATTCAGTTGGTAATGAACAACAGAAAATGTCATTGTGTAGTTTCAAGAGTATGAAGCCTCATAATGAAAAGATAGAAGTTTTTAAAATGTAACAGCTTATCTGTTTTCTTAATTTCAGTAAGAATCTTGATCCTAAAAATAAGTAATTACTATTAATAAAATATTATAATCTCTGTTAGCCAGGCTACTCATAGCCATTATTGCCTACATATGTATGAACTTGTTTATTTCTACTGGTAATACAAATGATCAGCCAGCAAACCCTTTGAGAACCATTTGAGGAAGAAATATGAATCTTGGATGGTACGTGAAAACTTTCTTTGATATCAGTTCATTCAAGAGAGTGTTAGTATCAAAGTCTGTGGAGTGGATGCCATTGGAAGGGAATATCAGAGAGTAGAGGAACATTCTCAGGAATTCTGGATTCCCTACATTCTTGATGCACAAGTAGTCATAATTATTGGAAAATATACTATTATCAAGGACTTACAAAGTCAAAAGGGCCGGGCGTGGTGGCTCACGCCTGCAATCCCAGCACTCGGGAGGTTGAGACAGGAGGATCATTGTGAGTTTGAGACCAGCCTGGGCTACAAAGTGAGCTCAAGGCCAGCCTGAACGGCATAGTGAGACCCTGTCTCAAATAGCCAAGGGCTGGGGATTTAGCTCAGTGGCTTAAGTGCCTGCCTGGCAAGTGCAAGGTCATGAGTTCAATCCCTGGTGCCAAAAAATAAAGTCAAAAGGTATTTTTGAAGAGTTGATATCTGAATGTAAAAGCATTTTAAAAATAAACAATTTATTTGGCATATATTATTTATATATGCTAAAAATAAATACAATAAAAACAATCTTGAAATATAAAATAAGAGGAATACTTTGATGAACATAAAATTTTAGATGTTAAAAAGACACTACCTGAAAAAAAGTGATTGGAATAGTTCCTGTTCCAAGGACTCATGTTTCCTATTGTCCCACTGTTTGTGAATAGTAAAGACTATTCTTCCTTCAATAGCATAACTACTGTCAAGAGCGGAGAAAGTTAGAAATCAAACCAACTATTCATTGATAGGTGTTCTATTCTATTGTGATAAAGCAACGACCTGCAAGGCCACGTTGTTTAGAGTCTCAGACTCCTTAAGAGTTCTCAGGCAGAATAGGAGACTCCAAAGAGAGAAGCTTCTTTCTCTTCCTGCCCTAATCTCCACTGTGCACAGCAAGCAGCATTGGGCACCCCTGTGCCATTGCAACTTGGCTTTTTTTTGTACCGGGAATTGAACTCTGCACCTTGCGCTCGCCAGGCAGGCGCTTATGCCCCTGAGTTATATCCCCAGTCCATGTCTAGCTCTTTCCACATCCACAATAAAAAACGTGCCTTAGTCTCTCCTCCAGCTTGGCTCAGGAGTTTTCACATCTGCAGCCTAGGAGGATAGGTCAACAGAGGCCTGAATGTATCCCAAAAACAAGTGCGAGGCTGCTGGAGTGAGCAATTCTGTATTTCTATGTGGAGCAAGTTTAAGAAGGCATGTTGGTGGAGAGTCATTTTACTCTCAAAAGGCGGTAAAGGTCAGGTGAGCCAAGACTGAGAAGTGTTTGGGAACAATGCAGAAGGCTAAGTCAGCTGTCCCCAAAAACACTTTGTGTTACAGGGGAAATATAAAGTCAGTTTCAGTTTTTAAGGTAATTATCTAAATATGTGTTTGGTCATTAAATTAACGAACTTGCAATTACAGATCGTCTCTAAATTAATTTTATTGCAAGCAGTCAAAATTTATCTAATGTGGATAAAACCATTTTCAGAGTCAATTTCTCTGGCCTTAAATGCTCTCATTATTAAAGAATGCAGGAACAAAAGCATTGTCTTTTGTTCAGCATTACATGATACATGGTTGTGAGGCCTGGAACTGATGAACAAATTTTCAGTACCATAAAAGTAACCTACCTGAAGACCAAATTAAACCATGAGAGGAAGGCCTGGGATGGAGCTCAGTGATAGGGCATGTACTTAGCCTGCACAGGGCCCCAGACACCAAACAGACTGGGGAAGGAGGCAGGCTTGTTGGCAAAGTCCATCCAGGCAAAACTGTACATGGAAATAATTTGGAAAATAAGCTTGAATTTTGAATAATTTAAGAGGCCCCAAGTGTTACTGCTTGGGGTTTTCATCATTGATTTTTTTTTAAGCACCAGATAAATTTAATGTGCAAAAGAAACAGAAGGTGATATGGTAAATGTTATACATCTGGTAAAACAAAACAAAACAAAAGCAATTAAGAAGTATGTTGAAGGAAAAGAAACATTATATGAAATTAGACAGCAATGATCACAAGAAAAACAAAAAAAAGTATTAGGCTTCCAGAAATATTCATCCTCTGAAGCCGGTATTCTCATGTCTCAGAGATCTTTATGATTATAACCCTACTGACTATTATAAATATAGAAAGATCAATAGCTTTCCTGAGCTTGGATGGAACAAAGAAATTCTTGCCCTCATCTTTAATACATTGCCAGTGTGATTTAACATGTTTTCTTGGGCAACACAATTACCTTTTATGAAACATTCAATATCAAACCTCCATGGGGTTGAGTTTAATCTCAGACTATACCTAAGGTAAAGAAGGCTATGGATTGCAACAAAACGTGGGAAATAGGAACTTGGAAAATTTGTTAGCAACATTTTATACAAATATCAAACTCTAGTTAGAAATATACCTGAAAAGTATGTTAAGACATGTACGCACCTACCAACACAAAACCTACTATTCAGTAGAATACACACTAACTGAAAAAAAAATGCTGTTGTGACATTAGTACATTTCTTTTAATAATGTAAAGCCTACTTTTATGAGCACGTAATAAATGAATGGCTTTTTTTTTTTTTGTCTTTTTGAGACAGGGTCTCACTATGCAGTTCAGGCTGGCCTTGAGCTCACTTTGTAGCCTAACTGATCTCGAACTCACAACCATCCTCCTGCCTTACCTCCTGAGTGCTAGGATTACAGGCATACACCACCCCACCCAGCATCTTTTTTTTTTTTTTACGAATGGCTGTTTTTAAAAAGATATACATGTGAATGCATAAGGGGAGAACTATACAGAAGTCTGCATTTTACTTTGAGACATATTTCTTTTTATTATGTGTATTTCTAAGTGAAAGTCAGACTTATGAATGAATAGAAGGATAGATAGATGGATAGATGTGATAAAACAAGCATAATAAAATGTTAATATAGAAACTAGGTCATAGGCCAAGACTTCTTTCAGCTTTGCTATGTCTTCAAAAAATTGTCAAAATTTAAAAAGGGTGTAGAAACAAGGCCATTTGGTATGTTATGATATTTGATTGCAAAAAAAGCTTCAATTCCCTAATTTTTGACCTCTTCCTTTTGCAATACTACTTCCTAACTCCTATTGTCTACTTCTTTTCCCCTTTTATTGGAGTCAGTCTTGGGACTTGCTTTGGCTGACTGAAGGAAAATGACAGTGGTCCAGTTCAGAGCCCAAGTCTCAAGAGAGGTGTGTGCTTCCACCGTCTTCCCTAGAACCCTGACTCTGCTACATGTTCAGGCTAACTAGCTGCAAGATGAGAGACCTGAGCATTCCTATCTGAGGCCATCCTGGAGCAACGAGCCACCCAGTGACCAGGGCGTTGGTTGCAGATCTGTCTGCAATTCTAGCCAAGATCAGCAGAGCTCAGTCCTGATCAGTCAAGCCACTAGCTGACCTACAGATTTATGAGAAATAATAAATGGTGGTGTTGAAGACACGAAGTTTTGAAGTGACTTGTTACTCAGCATTACTGTGCCAATAGATAACTGATACAATATACAATTTTCAGGCACTGAAGGCATTAAAATGCTCATGACATTACATTTCCTTTCTAGAAATAGAAAATATACATGAGAAAACAATCCCCTCCCAACCTTGTTGTAGTTTCTTTTCCTCTCTTCCTAATTTTAAGTAGCTATATTTTGCAAAAGGAAATTATTGCCCAGCAAGTATCATTACTATCTGCAAATCGTAGTTACTGAATTAGTTCCATTGCCTATGACTTAGTAGCAAACATTTTAGTGTTGCCTCTCTTGTATTTCAAAGTGACATAGAGCAAATATTACCTTGTATAGTCAGTAGGTGAAGATTTTTATTACCCAGCCAATATTCACCATTTTTTCGGACAAAATTTCCAAAGCCATTTTCATAGTCATTCCAGCCTCTAAAAATGTAAAATAAAAGCTAATTTTTAATCAAAATCCAAATGGACATCTGCAGTATCCCAAGTACCCCCTGCAACCCACTCCCACTAATATTTTCTTGATTAGTTAATTCATTCTTAGTACTCTTACTTAGAGAGAATGGAATTCTGTCTAATTAATAAACTTCAGGTATGATTTTTTTAAAGGCTTAGCATAAATCTCACAAATCTCACATTTGCTGCTCCAGATAAATTCTTGTAATTAATGCACCTGTTAAAGTTTTCACTGCCATCAGTTCGTCTCTGAATTACAGTCCATCCTCCGCCATCCGACATGTCACAATAAACAGAGAGATCCACCGAGCTCTGGAGAGGTTTAATTTTGTAAAACCCACTGCGCTTATATCCATCGTTGAAAATCTCTGAACAATCTGTTCACAAAACAAGGTACTGTAACATTTGTCATGCGTCTTTTTTAAAGGTTTGAGATTACTCGAAACCAATGAAGACAGATAAACACATAGTATAGATAATCAACTTTCTAAAATGTTTATCTTATACATCTTCCAGTAAACACTAGGAAAGTCATTTTATTTTTGTTACTAGAATTTAACTATCATCTGATTCCTTGGTGTGATCACAGGAACAAAAGGAACAAAATAGGAATCATTTTCTTATTAATGATTTTGTAGAAAACAATTTAAAAGTAAATGGTATGTATTTGACTCATTACAGTGTAAGGGGAATTTATGACTTTATTAGTCAGCATAGAAGAAATCTCTATATAAACTAAAAACTAAAGTAGAAATATACCACTAAACCAATAATTTAATATTGGATATCTTTTTTTATTTTGTACTGGGAATCAAACTTACAACCTTGTGCTTGCCAAGCAGGCGCTTGTGCCACTGAGCTATATCCCTAGCCCCAATATTGAATATTTTGATTTAAAGACTTATAACTCATGTGAACATCTGGAAATAAACCCCAAATCCTAATCTTGTTAGTTCTTATAAGCTCTCTCAGGCTCATCAGATTTTTTTTTTTTTTTACTAACCCACCAAAATTTCTTTTTTCTCTTTTCTTTTTTTCTTTTTCTTTTTTTTTCCTTTTCTTTTGAGACTGGGTTTGTTTTTTTGTTTGTTTGTTTGTTTTATGTAACTCAAGCTGCCTTTACACTCACTGTGGAGTCCAGGGTAGCCTTGAGTTTAGAGCGATCCTCCTACCTCAGCCTCTCGAGTACTGGGATTATAGGCCTGTGACTGCATGCCCAATCTCACTGAGATTACTTACTTTCTTTTCATATGTTTGTAATTTATCTTTTCGTACTGAAACTTCTAGCTGTCTACACATTCTTAAGTGTTTTAGCTAAAAATTGAGAGCTTCTGCCACTCTTTTCAACCTTGATTTTGTCTTTGCCATAGGATTCCTTTCACCAGTGACATAAGACAGCAATTCTTCAACAAAATGTAATATTTATTTCTTAAGCCATTTGGGGATGGAGCAAATTAATATCCATCTAGACTCATCTGTACAGACTTAAGAATCTAGTTAATTATTTAGATACTCAGAAAACTGTAGGGTGACTGAAGTAATGGCCACTATGAAAAGACAGTCTCGAGAATAATTAGCCACAGACTTCTGAGTAAAAATATTTCAACGATTCTAACCTTCACATTTTACTCTAAGCTCTTTAGTAATTTTCTCTTTTAAAACTATTTTCTATAAATAAATAAATAAATGTTTTGTTCCTGATTGAATCGTTCCAATCTTTTAACTTATTTTTAAATTGTTTATTCATGTTCAGTGTTTCAATGTTGAATTGTCTACAACTGTTTTACTATAGCTAAAATAAACTGTATATTACATAAGGGCAATAAGAATCAGAAGAGAAAAAAGAAAAAAACTTTAGTCACTTGAAAAAAATCTCTCACGAGGCCGAGAGCAGTAATACATTTGCTTTAGTGAGATATTCATCTTTGTAATGATTCAGGCTTTCTTTGTATAGTACTGTATTTTCAAGATTTAGATGCACAATATTTTGTATACATGCTAGATTATAAAAGGGATCCTGTTTGTGATCAAACAAGAAGAAAAACAAAATGGGTTCGTGTTATTAAAAAGCTTAAAACAAAAGTTAGTTCGTGTTACTAAAAAGCTTACATCTTGTGGTTAGGTACGCTGTACACGTGCATTAACATAAGCACCTTTCAAGTCAGGAAAGGAGAGTAGTTTCAAGCCAGGAGTTAGGAAAGGAGTTCCTTGTTTACATTAATCTTCCATCAAAGACCTGAATAGCAAAAACTCTCAAAGCTCAAACTATTCTCCAGGTAAATAAGGAAATATTCAGCTAACATTTGCCTTTGGAAAACATTATGGATATGGAAAGTTCTGCCAACATTTTCTATTTGTTTTCATTTTATGTTATTTGCATGTCTGTTTTTAAAATTTTCCTTCTCCCAAGGAAAAAAAAATGCCAAACACAATTTAAGATCCAGAAAATGGCTTTCAGTGGGAAAAAAGTACCAATAGTTCAACCAGTTATAGTGAGCAAACAAGTTAAGGAACTTAATCTTGGAAAATGTGACTTAAACTGAGATAGCAGAAAGTTTGATCAACGTAGAGTTTAAAACTAGATACTTAAAATTGTGTTTTTTTCAGAATGTTTTGAGCCACGTAGTCCCCTGGAGAATAGATAAGAGAAGGACAAGATTAGAGAGCTCTGTGTTTATGGGAGTTTAAAAAAGTAAAGATGCTTGGCTATTTCCATAATGCTGGTGAAAAGAGGGCTTCCTGCCCTCTCTTTGGACGAGCACTGCATTCTGCTGGGTAGTGTGAAGGGTTTCTCTGTGAAGGAAGCCAGCCATGTTGGAAGGCTGAATTAGTGTATGCCAGCTTGCCAAAAGCGACTTTTCCTGTTACCCTAGAATGATGGCTAAGGTGCAAAGCTGTAACCAACACGGATACTAAGTACATTATTATTTTTTTTCTTTCAGTTTTTGTTTTTCATTAGTACATGTTTGCAGTACATAATGATGACTTTATCAAGTTGGTACAGGTACACATCTCAATTCCCTTTTCATTCTCTTCCCCTTCCCTCTTCTCTCCATCTCTCGATCCCCTGTCCTCTAAAAGCAAAAGAGAGAGGATAATGTCAATAGATTACTGACATTCATTGAGTACTTCTTTTGGGCTAAAGATAAAGCCAAGCATGTACCTATAATCGCAGTTACTTAGGAGGCTGAGACAGAAGGATTGCAAATTCAAGGCCAGCCCAGGCACTTTAGGGAGATATTTTCTCAAAATAAATTTTAACAAAGGCCTGGGTCTCAGTGCACGGTTAGAACATTTTCCTAGTATATGTGAGGCTCAGTGTTTAATTCCTAGTACAGAAAAAAAAATAAATAAAAACAAAAAAAGCAGCTTATTTAAACTTCCCAAGAAATAAACAGATATTCTTATTATCATTTTACAAATAAGCAATATGAGGTTCACAGAGGTTAATAAATTTAGCCAAAGACCCCACCTAGTAAGATAGGCAGCTGGACTTTGAAACTGGCTGTCCAAGGCTGCACTTCCCTAGACACTGCCTCAAGCGACTGACAGGAGACTGGGAGCTGCTAAACAACTGCCATAGAGCAGCCAGGGCATCACTGGCTGAGCAGACCTGATGCCAGATTGTTGTGACTGTCACAGTGCATGTGGATTTGGTACCATAATCTTTTAATTCATAGTGCAATAGTACCCAAGTGCATTAAAAGGATACAGTTTAATTACATGCTATGAAGATATGTGATTTGTTCATTGTTTGCACAAATTGCTAGGTTGTATGTAATTAGGTGTTTTCTACCATGCAATGAATTAGAGTTCAGAAAATAACTAATTCAGAAATAATATAGTAATTTATAAACAAAAAAGAGATAAGAACCAGGAAGTTTATATTTCTACAAATCATATATATGAATAGCTTTTTTTAAAAGTTCCGAGGGCACTAAAATCATAAACTTTGATGTGAGCAGGACCTTATTTTATGATGTTATAGTACACATACTGTGTTATATCCCACTTAGTTGAAATTTATGTGTCATGTTTTATTCATTAAGTATCTGTTCTTGGTAGGCTCACTAGTACTATTTACCTGTGCACTGAAAAATAAAGTACAATTAAATTATGCTGTGCTTCAGATTTCATTCCTTCTCCTTTGTGCTATTAAGTACAAATCTGCTAATTTCTGAATTTTGACTTGTATGTTTTATCCTAGCAATGGTTATCTAGAATGCCTATCGTCTATCTTAATATTATAGTACACCCCCCACACACACATACACACACACAATAATGACTTGTCTGTATTTTCTCTTTTATGACTCTTTTACTTAAGTCTTGCTCTGATGTTGGCATTTCAGTTTCTTGCTTTCTTCTTCAGTGACTTCTTATTTCCCAGGTCTGCTTCCCAGTCCTTTCAACACAGGGACTGGATTTTCATCTCCTGAATCTCAGTCTTCCTATGACTGGTTGTGTAATCCTAGTAATAAACACCTGGTTGCCTGCCTCTTACCATCATTTGAGCTTTGAGTCTCTGCTGCTAACCCACTCAGATGGTGTTTGAATAGACACCCTGAATCTAGAGCTTGGGAATAATGGCACCTGCTTGTATCCATTAGCTCCTTGCCTTTGAGATCAGTTTCGTGCTTACCTATGGAATAGCATATCTGTATGTTCATCTCTTGAATGACCAAGCTGCTGCTTTTTTCTCAAGTTCTTATTCAAATAACTGTCTTCTTTGGTCTCATGTGCATCTCTGAAGTGTATGCCTTCACTTTCTTTCACCTGACCTGTCCCACTAGTTAAATTTTTAAAATATGCATGGAACATTTACTATATCCTAGTCACCATGTTAGGTGCTAAAGACACAACAAGAAACAGAACAGTTTAGCAGGGGCAAAGGACAGTTAAGCATGCATGAAAAGTGTTAAGATACAAAAGTGAAGGGGTTTTTGAAGTGCGCAGAAGTGATACTTTATCCAGACTTTAAGTCCGGTAAAGTTTCCTGAAAAAACTAAATTTAGTCATGTAGCAGGATATAATATCAGCACACAAAAATCAATAGTGTTTCTCCACAGCAATAATTAACTCATTGAAAAAGCTAGGCCTGGTGGCACACACCTGTACTCCCAGCACTTGGGAGGCTGAGGCAGGAGGATCATTGGCAGTTCAAGACCAGCCTGGGCGACAAAGTGAGCTCAAGGCCAGCCTGAATGGCATAGCGAGACCCTGTCTCAAAAAGACAAGGGCTGGGAATCTAGCTCAGTGGCATTCTACCCCGGTGCCGAAAAAAAAAAAAAAGAAGAGAAAAAAAAATGAACTCACTGAGAAAAAAAATTAAGAAAACAAAACAAAAAAACAACAAAGAAAAGAAATTAAGAAAGCAATATCATTCATTATAGCATCAAGAAAAATTACTTAGGAATTAACGTAAGCAAGGAAGTGAAAGAATTCTACAACAAAAACTACAATATTCTGAAAAAGGAGATCAAAAAGTACATCAGAAAATGGAAAGGTAACACCTGTTCCTAGATAGACAGAAACAATATTATCAAAATGGCCATGCTTCCAAATCTGTTACATAGATTAATGAAATCCCAGTTAAAATGCCAACAACATTCCTTACATTAGTACAGAAAACAGTCCTAAAATTTACATGGATTAAGAGATCCAGAAAAGCAAAGGCAATCCTGAGCAACAGGAGCAAAGCAAAGCAGGAAGCATCACAATCCCAGACTTCAAGTTATACTACAAAGCTACAGTGGCAAAAACTGCATGGTACTGGCAATAAAACAGACAAGTGGATCAATGGAACAAGGAGAGAGAATGTGGAAACAACTCTAGGCACATTCAGCTATCTGATCTATGACAAAATGGTACTGGGAAAACTGGCTAGTGGACTGGGAGGAGCTGATCAAGGATCCAACTAGCCAGCCTTCCTGGTAAGCCGTGCAGACCATGCAGGACCCAGGAAGACAAGGAAAAGACAGAAACTCCTGAGAGTCAGCCATGCTGGTACTGGGAAGAACTGATCAAGGATCCAACTAGCCAGCCTTTCTGATAAGCTTTGCAGACCGTGTGGGACCCAGGAAGAGAAAGAAGTCAGTGTCTCCTGTAAGCCTACTGGCATGCAGGCTGAAAATCACCAAACCCTCTCACCCCATAAGCCACCAGCTGGTTTGGAGGTCAACCTGAGCTAATAGCAATTGAGGTACAAAAAGCACCTGAAGGAT
>RJWT010032748.1:0-14042 GCA_004365215.1 Cuniculus paca | reverse complement strand
AGGCAAGGGGATCGCCACAAGTTCAAGGTCAGCCTGGGTACATAGTGAGTTCAAGGCCAGCCTAAACTACATAGCAAGACCCTGTCTCAAAAAACAATAACAACAAGAAAAACAAAGTCCAAGAGCTCATTTAAGTATTTACCCCGACCCAGCCAATCACAGTACCTTCTGTCTAGCAAAGACTAGAATTTGTGACTGGTGTTTTTGCATCTTTAGCCTAGCTGAAGTTGGAAGTTCCAAGTGTTCTAGTAAAGAGATGTTCTTTGACTCCACACTTACCCTCTGATTTTTTATAAAGTAGCAGTCAGTGTTTCCGAGATGGAATCCCAAGGAAGTTGAGGTACCCCATGAGATACTCTCTAAGCTTAATGATAAGGAAGTTACAACCTGATTGGCAATTGAAGATTTTAGTAATGCATCCTTAGCAGTTTGCCAGTGATTAGAAAGAGATTAGTCAGAAATCACTATATAAGCATAACTGAGCACTGTAGACTAAAGGCATGCATCCTCTACCGCAAATACTCCCTTTTGCGTGGAAGCAACTTTTCCCCAAGCACCTGCTCATCTTCGGCAATCCTTAAGTTGCAGGTGGTGTACTGACCCAATTCCACCAAAATTGCTCTTCTACTGAGGCTCAGAAATCTTGTGAGCATGTCATTCTTTCAAGTAGAAATTAAGATAATTATTGCTAATAATATCATACCAAAGCCGTATTTATAAACTAAGTTAAGGACCTTGTTCCTTTCTTTAACTATCTCCTAGAATTAGATTACTTATAAATGCTGTAAAAATTGCATTTATTGCTATTTCTTGGCAGTAGAAATGCCTAAAGCTCCACAATAAAATTCACAGGAGAGCCCTGCAATAACAACAGTGCTAGAACTAAATGCAATGGCAAACAGCAGCAGTCGTGCTGAGCCCCAGCCACTCACTAACATCATCTTTTGACTGCCTGTGAATGATTTATATCCTCAGTGATCTGCTAATTGAAGATTAATTAATTTGGTAAGTGCTTCGCCATTATACACACTACACTATCTAAGTCTCCCTCTCACCTCTACTGCACATATATGTACCCATACACACATTCCACTCACATTGTGTTTTGGTGCTTGATGCCAAAATATGAGAAAAATTGAACAGGAACAACAACAGGAGAAACAGTTTCTAAACAACTAAAAATATAGACAGAATCTGGATAACAAGAAACATTTCAATTTCATTGAAGATTTTTACTTCTATACTTTTAACTCCTGAATACACTTGCATACACCACACACACACGCACGCACACACACAAACACACACATTTATACACTTTTTTGGAAAGAAAAAGAAAAGGATTACAGATGCTGACCAGGATTAAGGTTATATCAAACATATTCTACACTGCCATTTTCCAAAACTAAATGAACTAGAGCAAAAACATGGAGAGGGAACCTATAGGAATGGAATCGTGTAGACAGGAAAACTCCACAAAAATATTTTTATTAGCAGCACTGGGATGGGGAGACAAGAGTTGAAGGAGTTTAGCCTACCTAATAGTCAAAGCCTATGGTTTGAGCCAGCTCAACATTTGAGAAAAATTTGTAGACTTTCACTCTGAGGTTTTCAGACGGTTGCATCCATTTACAAACCACAATGCCAGAGATTTCAAATAGAGTCACAAAATCTAATTACATGGACTACGTATGCTCAGAAACGTCAGAACAGAGGTTCCGTTTGCATCAAATGACCATCTCTTCACTGTGATATTTTGAAACCAGTATGAAATTTTCCACTTTTTGACTCAGGATATCACCTCTCTCATTCAGTCTCCTTCCAAAGGGATGTCTATTTAAAAGGAAAATGCACCTTCTAAACAGGTCTTTTTCATTCAAAATTTGTTTATAGGGCTGGGGGTAAAAACTCAGTGGAGGAGCACTTACTAGCATGCTCAACACCCTGCTTTAATCCCCAGCACTTAAAAAAAGAAAAAAATTATTTATAAGGCCCTAGCACTTAGATCAATAGCCTTCATATTCTAGGAGAACTGATGAACAGAGAGATAAGAAAAAAGTGAAGATGTAGAAATGCCCATTCTATAGGAATTTAAAGAGATTTTGGTTAATATAAGACTAGTATTTTGAGATAACTGGCATAATTATCAAAGGTATCATTATTAATGTTATTATTGCTCTTATAATTAGGTTTATAGTTTAGTCTCTCCCTTCCCCTAGACAAGAGAATTAAGACTAGTTCAACTCCTTCCTCCTTTTTTATCTCCTCCTTTCCCCTCTCTCTTTTTTCCTTTTTCTTTTCTTTTCTTTTTTTCCCTCCCTTGGGGTCATTTGAACTCTCACATCACATGATTGTACTTAGACTATGTTATAACTTGTATGTAGATGTACCCCTAAAGCTTCATGTGGTCATAGGTGGGGCTTTTTAGAGGTGGCTGGATCTAGGGTGTGTGATGCTGGGATTAAGGGTGCCCCCCCCAGGTGTGAGTGCTACTTCTCCAAGGGTGGGTAGCCTGGATGAAATATAAGGACAGAAAGAAAGCTTGCTGACGCCGTTGTTGCTGCTGCTGCTGCTGTCGTCTCTTGCTGCCTTCATCCTGCCCTGCCATACGATAAATTGTTCCTTCTCTCCAATGTCCCTCTGCCATGTTACACCTTGGAGTCAGCCCATCACAGACTGAAACCTCCACAAACTGTGAGCTGAAATAAACTTTTCCTCCCTTAACCTCAGGTAGTGGGTATTTCATTTTAGCAACACAAAAAGTAAGACAGACTAAATGGTACAAAAATACCCACAATGTGCAATTCATGTCATACTGTATGCTTTCAAAGATCAGGTTCCTCCTTGTACCTAACAGGGCTCATGCCAGGGATTCCTGCATGACTTGAAACCTAGTACTCCTAAAACCCCTCTATGGAATTATTAGGTTTTTTGTTTTTTGGTTTTTTTGGTACTAGGAATCACATTCATGACCTCATGCTTGCCAGGCATGCTCTGTGCCACTAAGCTAAATCCTTGGCGTGTTTTTCTTTTTTTTTTTTTTTTTTTTTTTTGCTACTAGGAATCAAACTCAGGACCTTGCACTTGCCAGGCAGGCACTGTGCCACTGAGCTACATCCCCAGTCACTCTGTGGAATTAGGAGACATTTGTACTACTTATTTGGCTGATTCTGGGTTTAGAATGATCTTTATAACCAGACAAACAACTGTCCACCAGAATCAATGGACAAGATGCACGAAATCAAATAATGGACAGATGAGAAAGGAAAGAACAAGCCCAACTTGGAGTCTATTCCATTGCAAACCTCTGGAAGAATCCTGGTGCTAGAGAAAGATACGGAATATAGTCTTCCAACCTTTTGATCTCTGCGATTGATAAACTAGAATTTGGTCTTTAGATCAGTGTTGGATGGGTTTCAAAATTAGTGACCTGGGAAGCCCCAGACAGGCAGCCGGCACTTCCTCACTCCGTCAAAGTGTGGCTATCCCTCAGAGGTGATTGGTTCCTTGATTCAGCCTTTCTGAGCTAGCTCAGCCAGCAGCTACACAAAGCAGACCAGTTAACCAAAGAAATCCTAAATATTCAAAGTCACAATGAATATGAAGATCTCTTGTTTTCTGCTTCAAATTTGAAAATATGTTCAACAGAATTCTCTGGGTTTTTTGTTTTTGTTTTTTTTGCGGCACCAGTGATTGAACTCATGACCTCAAGCTTGCCAGGCAGAGGCAGGTAGGCTGCTGAGCTAGATCCCCGGCCCTTGTCTTTTTGAGACAGGGTCTCACTATGCCGCTCAGGCTGGCCTTGAGCTCACTTTGTAGCCCAGGCTGGTCTCAAACTCACAACAATCCTCCTGTCTCAGCCTCCCGAGTGCTGGGATTACAGGCATGAGCCACCATGCCCAGCTTGTTAAAGATTTTTTAATGGCATCTTCAAAGCTAGTTTCCCACTACAGCATTTAGAAAAGTTGGAGTGATATTTATCCTAAACTCTATAAACATTTACCGGTTGACAGCGTTAGACTCAGCTATAATTAAAAATACAAAACAAACTCTTCAGTCTCCATAGTGCTTACGGTAATGCTGAGTACAAAGTGATAGAAAGGTGTTGGCAAAAGGTTAAATATATAAAAGTGTTAAAAAAAAAAGATTTTAAAAAGAAAAACAAATTTCACCTAACGCTGTATGCCAGAAACTTACCTGTGAAAATTAGTATTTGCCACATTTTCTTCCAGGGACCAGGAAAACCAAAACAATAAAATTAGCCTAAAAGCCCAAAGAATACAAAAACAAGTTGGGCAGCCTCTTGATCTGTGTCTGGTCCTCAGAATGGAGCTCAGGCGCTTAGGCAGAGCAAGATGCCTGGGTGCTGCTCCCCTCGCACTGCAGTCCCGGTGCCACTCAAGTCCTGGTGCCTCGGGAAGGAGATGGCAGTCATCACTCTGGCCACACTGTGAGGCTGTGATACCAGGCCATTTGCAGTGGTGCGGAGCAAGGAATCTTTTTTTGTGGGAAGCTGTGAGTAAGCTCAGCTCCAAAACAGGATTTTCCAAATTGCCTCACTCTGTACGCTTCCCTGAGGGCCAGGCATTAGGGGAACTTACCTGCAGGACCTGTAAAAACAAAAAGGAAATGATAGAAGTCCTAAAACCATGTGTCTTGGTTACTTTTTTTCTCATTGCTGAGACAAACACCTGACACCCAAAATTAGGGAAGAAAAGGTTTATTTAGCTTACAGTTTCTGTGGATTTTAGTCTATGCTTAGTTGGCTCCAAGGCAGGGTGGCGTGGCTGAGGCGCTGCCATTTATGGCGGGGTCAAGTGGCAAGAACAAATCGCGCCAAAGAGGGAAAAACGCCCCCATTCCGACCTTACATTGTATGTCGGCTCCACCCCTGGGCGGGTGCAGAACTCACACCGCCAATCTTAGCGCTACACAAGGAATCAATCATAAACGTTAGATTCAGCCGCTTCCATGACTACATGAGGCTTGGGGAGCCATCTATACACAAACCGTAACACCATGTCAGAACTCAGTGTGAAAAAAATTTTTTAAAAAATGGCAGGTTTGAGCTGGGCATGATGGCACATACCTGTAATACCAGCATTCAGGAGGCTGAGGCCCGAGTATTGCTGGGAGTTGGAGGCAGACCTTGGCTACATAGTGATTTCAAGGCCCGCCTGAACTACACAGGGAGACCCTGTCTCAAAAAAAAAAAAAAAAAAAAAAAGAAGCAGGCTTGGTGTAGTACCTGTAATCCTGGAAATGTGGGATACCAAGTTCCAGGACAGCCTGGGTAATTTATAGCAAGCAAGACCCTGTCTTAAAGGAAGTTCATGGGGGGAGGATAGCATACACTTCTAGTCCCAGCACTTAGGAGACTGACAAAGGAGGACTGAAGCATGTTCAAGGCCAGACTGGGTCACATAGTGAGTTCAACCCCTGAATTACATGGAACAATGGCATCTCAAAAAAAAAAAATTGGGGCACAGGGTGGGATATAGCTCAGTGATAAAGTGACCCCTGTGTTCAGTCTCCAATACCAAAGGGAAAAATCACTTTTTTTGTAGCACTGGGGATTGAATTCATGACGTTTGCACTTGCCAGGCAGGCACTTAGGTCACTGAGCTAGATCTCCAGCCCTTGTCTTTTTGAGACAGGGTCTCACTATGCCATTCAGGCTGGGCTTGAGCTCACTTTGTAGCCCAGGCTGGTCTCAAACTCACAACGGGAAAAATTACTTTTGAATTATTTCAGCTTCACATTTAAAATTCAGGAAAACTAAAATTCTTCATTGACTATTCTGAACTTGTTATTGTTGTGAGACAGGGTTTTACTATGTAACCTTGAACTCACTGTGATCTTCCTATCTCAGCCTCCTGAGTGCTGGGACTATAGGCATATACCACTGTGCCCTTCTGAATATCCTGAACTTTGACTCCCTCAATATCAGAAATGATCCAAAAAAAAGGAAGTACACAACTATACATTAAAAATTATATTCTATATGGATTTTACAAACATTCCAAACAACAATGCCTTCTTCAAATGGATCAAAGGGAAAATAAATTTTTTTTTAGTGCTGGGGATTTAACTCATGCCAGGCGAGCACTTTACCATCAGGCCACACACACACACATCAGCACAAAAAACTCAAAGCAACTTTTATCTTTTTGACACAGGATTTCACTATGCAGTTGAGGCAGGCCTTGGGCTCACTTTGTAGCCCATGCTGGTCTCAAACTCACAACGATCCTCCTGTCTCAGCCTCCCGAGTGCTGGGATTACAGGCACGAGCCATCATGCCCAGCTTTCCAAAGCAACTTTTAATTAATCCAAAGTCACAACTCCAGTAAATGGTAGAGCCAGGATTCAAAATTAGCTGTCAGAAATTCTAAATCCTGAGGGATTTTTTTTGGTTTTTGTTTTTGGTTTTTAATTTTTTTATGTGTGTGTGTGTGTGTGTGTGTTTCTTTTCGAGTCAGGGTCTCACTATGCAGTTCAGGCTGGCCTGGAGCTCACTTTTTAGCCCAGGCTGGTCTTAAACTTGCAAAGATCCTCCTGCCTCAGCCTCCCAAGTGCTGGAGTTACAGGCTTGTGCCACCACTCCCAGCATCCTCAGGTTTTCAACAAAAATGGACAATAAACCCACAATATTAGTGATGCACTTTTTCAAGATACCAGTATTGGCTGTTATAGAAGCATCACATACATGCATACATTTATTTGTTATATGTCTATGTGTTTATAACGCCACTAGCAAGCATGGAAAAGTCAAAATGAAAGTATTTAATTGATCATTTAACTTCATTACAGGACTGACACAATACTAACCCCAATCTAAAAATGTAATTTCTATGTGTCTCTTAGAGCTTATCACTTTAAAGCATGATCCCAATACTAGCAGTATTCACACCACCTTGGAGGTTCTTGTAAATGCACAATCTCAGACTCCATTCTGATCTTCCAAAACAGAGCCTGCATGCCAAGCATGGTGGCGCACACTTGTAATCCCAGCACTTGGGAGGCTGAGGCAGGAGGATCGTTGCAAGTTCAAGGCCAGCATGGGCTACAAAGTGAGCTCAAGACCAGCCCAAACTGTATAGTGAAACCCTAACCAAAAAAAGCCAAAACAAACAAGCAATAAAACAAACCCACCATGCTGAGCTTTTTCTGTAGGTTTTTCTCTCTTTTTTTCTTTAGCTTTTAACAAACTGTTCATAGTAATTTTTTTGAAATAACAGCTTTAAGATATAATTATAATTCACCCATTAAGGTGTACAATTCAGTGATTTTTTTAGCATATTTATAGTAGTGCAACCACCACAATCAATTTTAGACTATCTTATCATCCTGAAAAGAAATCCTACAGAACCTTTAACAGTTACCTTTTTTTTTTTTTTCCCGTGGCATCAGGGATCAAACTCACAACCTCATGCTTGCCAGGCAGGTGCTTAGCCCACTGAGCTAAATCCCCAGTCCTAATCACCCTCATTTTTAACCAGTTCTGAGCCTTAGAGGAACATTAATCTACTTTCTGTCTCCATAGATTTGCCTGTTCTAGATACTTCCTACAAATGTGAATATTCATGCAAATAATATGTGTGTGTTTTGTGATTGGCTTTCACTCAGCATAATCTTTTCAAGGTTCATCCTTTGTGTTCACGAGTCAATCTGTACTTACAAGTGACGATATTCTCTCAATAGATGTGTGGGTGCCAGACAGCAAGATAATCCTAGTGGGTGTGGTGGTGTACACCTGTAATTCCACCACTCAGGAGGCTGGGGCAGGAGGATTTGTGTGAGTTTGAGGCCAGCCTGGGCTCCATAGTGAGCTCAAGACCAGTCTGAAGTATATAACCAGAGCCCGTCTCCAAAAAGAATAATAATAGTAATAATAACTTTTAAAAGACAGGCATCTTGGTGCAACCCTGTAATCCCAGCACTCAGGAGGTTGAGGCAGGAGAATCACTGCAAGTTTGAGACCAGCCTGGGCTACAAAGTGAGCTCAAGGCCAGCCTGAATGGCACAGCGAGACCCTGTCTCAAAAAGACAAGGGCTGGGGATCTAGCTCAGCAGCCTAAGCACCTGCCTGGCAGGTGCAAAGTTGTGAGTTCAATCCCAGATGCCGCAAAATGACAAATAAATAAATTCTTATGAGAAATGTAACCCCATCACCCATTCCTCCTGTTGAGGCTCTTGGGTGCCACTGCTCTCCTGGAGAAGCCTTTCTCCTCCCATCACTAACTACTTGAATAAGGAGGCCTTTAGCAGAGTTCTCTTCTTCCATCTTCTCCCTGGGACTCAGCGGCTCCAGTACAGCTGGCCCTTGGCCAAGCTTCCTCTCCAAGACACCTGCAGGCACTGCCGGTGCTGCCACCTTATGCCCATTTCTTGAAGTAGTGGACACTGGGTCGGGCGCCGTCTTCCTCCCAGAGAGCCCTGCTCTTTGTTGCTTTCACAGCAGTCAAGGTTATGACTCATGATAGAGCACGACCAGGAGAGGTCGAGGGTGTGCTGTGTGGGAACTCACATCCTGCACCTGCACACAACCAAGAAGCAGAGAAAGAGGCAGGTGTTAATGTGCATGGGGCCAAAGGCAAGCACTCTCACACTCTCTTTTCCTGATTCTCTTGGCAATTTCAACTCCCATTTCTCATCCTCTCCTCGGTCCACTTTTTTCCCATATGGTATGTTTCATAGAATAGGGAGCCTAACCTCTCCCTGTTTATTTTTACCCGGATTGTCTCATCTTGCCACCCTGGGTATGCTAAACATTCCGCTGAACTGGACTGCAAAATAAAGAAAAAATTTTCTCTTCTCCAAACCTAAGATGTTTTTCCTTAATAAAGGAAGTCAGCCAAAGCCAGATTTTTGTTATAAAACATACTTGAATTATCAATGGCAGAGAAAAGCTAGCATAGTAACAAAACCACTTTTCCTAATGCTCATGCCTGTATTTGCTCTTCCCGGTGTTCATCTGGAGCACCTAGCTCCATCGTGGATTTATTTATTTATTTAATTTTTTTGTAGCACCAGGGATCAAACTCATGACCTTGTGCTTGCCAGGCAGGTCCTTAGGCCACTGAGCTAAAATCCCCAGCCCTTGTCTTTTTGAGACAGGGTCTCATTATGCCATTCAGACTGACCTTGAGCTCACTTTGTAGCCCAGGCTGGTCTTGAACTTGCAACGATCCACCTGCCTCAGCCTCCCGAGTGCTGGAATACAGGTGTGTGCCACCAGGCCGTTTCCATCATGGATTATTAGTCACTATGCTGTGCTCCCTGGGTAGCCATGCGTCTCTTCATCATGCTCTCATTCCTGGACAAGGCTTTCCAAATTAAAGCTTCAGATGGCTAGTCTACCTAAATTCTCATTGTCACTCTATCATATTCCTTCCAAAAACAACTGAATACTACTTACTGCATTCCAGGCCTCTACAGACAAGGTTTAAATTCTCAAGGTTCAAGTTCAACTTCTGGGCAAGAAGTATACTGGTAGACTGCCTTCCAGACTTGTCTTGTGCTTGACTGACTTCAGTGTGTCTTCATGAATCCCTCTATCCTTGAGTGAAACAGTCAAGAAAGACCTTGCTGTCACTGGGCACGGTGGCACATGCCTGTAATCCCAGCACTCAGGAGGCTGAGGCATCAGTATTGCCACAAGTTTGAGGAGAACCTGGACTACAAAGTGAGACCCTGTGTCAAAGAAATAAAACAAAAATCCTTGCTGTGTGGGACATCAAGAGAGAAAAGTAGATTCAGTGATGCTGGCTGATAGCCTTGCAGAACCTTCTGCCTTCATCTTACTTGGACCCTTGAATAACTTCCTGAGAACTACAGAAGTATTACAAAGGCAGAGAACCGTAGCATTAATGGACTACTTGATGTTACTGAATTCTTAAATTATTTATATTACCCATTGCTTAGAAATAGTTTTATACGTAATTTTTGTTAATTTATATATTTTTATATTATCTAGCAGTAGGAATAATTTACATTGTGGCTTTGTTTTTATGATCATTCCTTAATCAATCCCTGGAAATTCAGAACAAAGTGATACCGCCTATTCCTATTTTTCACTCCTTTTGCCTCCCACAGGGCTGGGCAGCATACTAATAGGGGCTTGTTAAACTTTTAGCGTTAGTCATGTCCTAAGGAAATGCATTCTTCGTTCTCTCTTGCTTGGGGGTCAAAACAACCAGCCACATATGAAGATATATTTAGAAGACCTGTCAATGTAAACAGGTGTGTATTTACTCTTGACTTTGCTATTAAAACTTAGTAAAGCTTCATTTATCTGACACCTTTGGAGAATGTGAAAAGCCTGACTTCATTTCGTAAATGATTAAAACATCACTTTAGGTACAAAGTGTTTTTAAAATCTGCCTTTAATGAAATATTACTTTAAATGCAATAGATCTTTGTCCTCCTGAAATGTGTAGCAAACACAATTTAACCTCTTCCTACATTCTTGGTCATTATTTGCATTCAGAAATGATTACAAAGTAATGTATCCTTGGGAAATATTAATATATGCTAAACTTTCTGCTCTACCCAAAATGATCCAAGGATGTTGTGGCTTTGAGCTTTTATGTCCTTCTAATAAATTTATTTCTGCTTTTTCTCTTTCATTATTAAGCTATTAGACAGTACCTCTTACTACTACCTAGGTGCTAGTTTTAGCGATTATTTCCCAATCTGAATAGTAGGAAGTCAGATAACCAAAGTATTAACATTGTATATAAAGGAAGAGCAAACAGATATGAATCTGAGAGTCTTTCCTAGCAGTGAAAAGTACCAGCTTTTCAAAGGCAGTTCAGTAGCCTTTCCCTTGTTCCAGTATTCTCATTTCTGGTGCTGATGACCAAATTGATGGCTATAAAAAATATATGTATTTAAAAATGATAGATAAATTACCTTCTGTAGAAAACTAAGGTATTTTTCACAGGCTTTCTTCTTTTTCGGTACTGGGGATGGAACTCACGACTTCGTTCTTGCCAGGCAGGTGTTCTGCCACTGAACTATATCCCTGGCCCTTTCTCAGTCTTTTTTACTAACAACTCAGATATATATATATATATATCCAAATTTCTCCTTTGTTTCTCAAATATCCATTTTAGTTCTTTTTGATTTCAAACCAATAGTCCTTCCAATGAAACACACAAAAAACCTAAAACTGGGCATGGTGGCACATACCTGTAACCCCAGCACTCAGAAACTAAGCCAGGAGGATCACAAATTTAAACCCAGCCTGGGCAATTTAATGACTTAGTGGACAATTTAGTGACTTAGTAAGACCTGTCTCAAAATAAAGAAAGGGCTGAGAGTATAACTCAGTGTGAAGGCCCTGTTAATCACCAGTACTGCAAAATCAACCAACCAACAAAACACCCAAAAATCTGAGTCACCTAGAAACCTGGTGAGATTTAAAGATGTTCTTGCAGGGTCTGGTAGTACATGCCTGTAATCCCAGCACTCTGAAGGCTGAGGCCAGCCTGGGCTCCATAGTGAGTTTAACACCAGCCAAAACTACATAGCTAGACTCTGTCTCAAAAAAAAAAAAAAAAAAAGAACAAAAAAAGATTTTCTAAGCCAAGTGTGGGGGGTCATGCTTGTAATCCCAGCACTCGGGAGGCTGAGGCAGGAGGATCGTTGTGAGTTCAAGACCGGCCTGGGCTACAAAGTGAGCTCCAAGGCCAGCCTGAACAGAATATTTGAGACCCTGCCTCAAAAAAAGACAAGGGCTGGGGATTTAGCTCAGTGGCCTAAGCGCCTGTCTGGCAAGAGGTCGTGAATTAATCCCTGGTGCTGCCAAAAAAAAAGATTTTCTTACAGGTTACAGGCTTCCAAATACAGTATTTTTCTGTTTATTTGTTTGTTTTTGTTTTCCAGATGAGAAAAAGGTACAAGGTAAAGTTTTAAGTTAAGACCAATATACTCCGTTTTTTCATATGTAACAGCTACTGTTTGAAATTGAGTACCTGGGGTTGGGAGTACAGCTAAATAGCAGAGGGCATGCTTAGCATGCACAAGGCAGTTGGTGAAACCCCCAGTGCCATAAATAAATGGCATAGTGGCTCACACCTGTAATCCCAACACTCAAGATCACAAGTTCCAACCCAGTTTGGGCAATTAAGCAAGAGCCTTTCTTTACAAAAAAAAAAATAAAATTTTTAAAAAATCTTAAGTGCTGAGGATGTAGTTCAGTGTAGAGACCCCGGGTTCAATTCTAGTATGAGAAAGAGGAGAAGAGGAAAGGGGAGGGGGGAGGGGGAGAAGGAGGTTTGGGAGGGGAGGGGAAAAGGAAGAGAAAGGAAAGGAAGTTTCCCCTTACCGTAATGAACACCAACTCTGATCATATTCTTTCTTCCATTTTCTGGTTTTGCCTCAAGTTAGTTTCATGCTTCAATCGAGCACATATATATCTCTACAGCTATTGCCCAAACTGTTTCTACCTGATTAGCTATACTATTCCATGATTTTCTAGCCAACTCCATTCTGTTGTGTTTTTGTTTGTTTGCCATGACTTCTTTTTCTTTGTCTCAGACTTTCCAATTTTCAGTGTTATCTGTTCCTTGGCCTTTTGTACCCTTACAACCTTGTTATCCAGAAGATAGATATGAGACAGCTCCTCTTGCTTGTGATAAACAGACTTGGGGTTTGAAAGGGTCTCTTTCCTTCAGAGCATCCACCTCCTCAGAGTCATCACTGAGGCTCAGTTGTAGTCAAAGCAAAATTAACTGAAAGTGTACAAGGAGCCCCCATCCGCCACTCACAGGTTTGCTTTCGGGGTGTCTGTGTGAGGTGGAGGGAGCATAGGGATGTGGGCAGTGAGCTGTGGGACCATCTTGATGTGTATAGTGTTAGTGTCTTGTTTCAGTTGCCAAAGTTGACACCTCACTCTTAGTGGGGTTAACCTGGTGGGGATTTTGCTTCAGCGAATTCTCTAGGATGTTACTGACAATATGGCAATACCCCTCACACCTCTTATCCGGCAGCTGCCTCTATCTGAGTGATCCTATGGCTCCCCACACATTATCTCAAATATCACTTCTCTGAATTGGGATGACATATAAGTTATAGGATATCATGAAAATAAAGGTGTATAACACAGGAGGTAAGTAATTAAAGACACTGAAGTTTTTACTTTGCTCTCTCTTAGACCACATTGTCTCTGGGGGAATTAGGTGCTGTCTTAAAAACCTGCGGGGGGCAGGGGGAACACCTGTGGAGAGATCCACAAGGTGAAGAAATGAGGCCTCCTGCTACAGCACCATGGATAAGTTATCCTGGAATTAGATATTCTCAGGCCCTTAGCTGAAGTCTACCAAGTTTGCAGTGTAAATTTGTGAGAACTCTGAGCTGCGTTACTTAGATACCCCTGATCCATAGAAGCTAAGTGAGATAATAGATGTTTATTATTGTCTTATGCTGTTAAATTTTGGGGCCATTGTGTCATATAGAGTATAATATGCTCTGTTGGGTGTAAAGTGCTTGCGTATAATCCCAGGACTCTGGGATGCTTAGACAGGAGAATTACAAGTTCAACTTCAGTCTGGGAAAGTTAGCAACTTGGGGAGAACCTGTCTGAACAGAAAAATAAAAAGAACCGATGATGTAGCTCGTTGCAAAGGCCCTGGATCCAATCTCCAGCACCGTAAACAAACAAAAACCAGAAATATTATGCCAAGTGTTTTTTTTATATCCATGTTCCCTGTTGTCTTGCAGTAAACTTTGTTTTTCTCTTAATATTTATTTATTTATTTTTTGCGGCACCGGGGATTGAGCTCACCACCTTGCGCTTGCCAGGCAGGCGCTTAAGCAGCTGAGCTAGATCCCTGGCCCTAAAATTCTTTTTTCTTTTCTTTTTTCTTTTTGGCAGCACCGGGGATTGAACTCATGACCTCACGCTTGCCAGGCAGGCACTTAGGCCACTGAGCTAGATCCCCAGCCCTTTCTCTTAACATTTAAAAGATCTAATTCTTTGAGCTGGGGATATAGTTCAGTGGCACAGTGCCTGCCTGGTAAGCACAAGGTCCTAA
>RJWT010032747.1:0-14068 GCA_004365215.1 Cuniculus paca | reverse complement strand
TGCCTCATCTCTCCCATCATCAGCCTCCAGGATGTGTTTGCAGACAGTCAGCGTTCACTTCCCCCACAGTCTGCTCCATGGAAAGAGATGGGGGTAGACGCCAATCCTGGACTAAGCCTTGCGTGCCTTGTGCCCTGCTGATCTCTCCTCCAGGGCCTCTTCTCCCTGCTCGATGATGCTGTCACCACAGGCACTGGCCAGGCTTTCTTGGATCTGAGTCTTTGCATGTGTAGTTTCTGTCCTGGAGATGCCCTTCCACCCTTTCCTGACCATCCGAGGGCTGATCACCATGCAGGCTTGGTCTACAGTGTCAATTACAAGTGTGTACCTGCGTGCGTGTAATCCTGGGATATGGCTCTGGGTGGAGAAATGCTGTTTCACCTATTTATGAACTACTTTGATAACTAACACTTATGGAGTACCACCTGGATGACTCTCCTTGAATGAAGAGCAATTGGAGACTTTTATAGGTAAATGGATGCAACTTGAGACTATACTCATAAGTGAAATAAATCAGACATACATGTGTGAACATCCTGTTGTCTCATTAATGTGAAAAGCTGAAAGAAACAACATTATGTATATGTATAGGTATATATAGGTATATAAAAAAGATAGCTAAGATATTTATTCTACTGATAGAGTTCTCTGAGTTCACTGAAGAGAAAGATTTTTGCTTGTATTGTTTGGACAACTGAATGCAGACATATTGTACTCTGGGTGAATGATTTGGGGGTGACAATGCACAATGTGCCATTGTTGCCTCCTGATTGACGTACTTTGTTTTATTTTGTTTTTGTTTCTCTTTCCTCTTTGAAATAAAGTAGATTTGAAAAAATAAAATAAAATGAAATAAAAGAAGAGCAATTATCTCCATTTTGGCTAAACCTGGCCCCTTTTCCCATGTGTTGATATGTACAGAGCTGGCTAGGACTTTTCCTTATCCTCTCAATTGGCTTTAAGCAATGCAAATCGGTCTAGCCGAGGCGCTGATGCATAGTCTTTGAAGCAGGGTGACAGTCAGTGTTACCCCACCGCTTGTTAGCCACCCCATAGCTTCCACAAGCATGTGTGAGTCTGGCAGGAAGAAGAGCCATGCTCCATGCTGTCAGCTGCGATTGAGTCTCGAGAAAGAGGCTGTAACATCTCAGGGCATAAAAAGTTACACATCAGAGCTGAAGCAACAACCCCAGAACATTAGCTACTGCCTCAAATTGTGTTATGTGTATCTCTGTCACTCTCTCTGCATATTGCAGAGGTCATTTCAGGCCTCCTACCTAGCCCAGCTCATGGCTCTCACATTACTTCCCACTACAGCTGCAATCACTCGTCCCTGAGTCACTCCCCTCTTGATGCATGAATAAAACCTGGGTTTGGCTCTGGGTGGTGGCCTTTGTTTCAGTTAGCCATCACCCTAGCTGGATTTAGGACCCCCTTGGCTCCCCCACAACTGCAAACTTAGTGTCTTTATTGTCATCATGGGTTGCACTGGAAGTGGTAGATTGGAATTAATTTATTGGAATTCCAATAATTTTTCCATAGGATTACAAATATAAACTCCCTAGATGAGGACTAAGAAAAGTAATCAATAAACACTGAGCTCTCACTGTTTTTATGGCTTCCAGAGATGGCTCAATGCCAGGAGCAAGACCATCTTTATCATTGATAGGTTGTCATTCTAGAAATAAGAGGAACAGGAGTACAAAGAAAGAATTGATTGATTAGGATGGTGAAAGGTGTCTGTAGAGAAATCACAAAGGAGAGGATCTGGTGACATTAGGGTCAGTCTCTATCTGATGGTGTGAGGGGTGATGTTTGAGCAAAGACTCGAAGGTAGCCAGGAAGAAGGATCTGTGTTTTTCTAAGAATTATCTTAGGAAAAGGAACAGGGAGACAGCAAATGCCACTGTCCAGAAAGAGGCCCAGTGTGTTCTGCAAACAAGGGCCTGGAATTTAGAGCAGAGGAAGACAGAAGGCCAGGAAGCAGTGAGGAGGAAGTCGCCGACAGTTGGGGCCCTGGGGGATAAGGCAGAACCCACAGAGGAGGCAGAACTAGGACTGCATTTTTTCTTTACTAGGATTCCTAAGGATGCTCTGGTCACAACAGGCCGGAGAAAGTTCTGGCAGCAACAGAGAGAAGGATGTGTTAGTCTGCTTTCCACCACTGTGACATGAGAAAAATCTTACCAGGATGGAAAATTCATCTAGGCTCATGGTTTCAGAGGTGTCAGTCCACGATCACTTGGCCCCATTACTTTGGGCCTGTGGTACTGTCAGGCAGTAGTTAATATGGTCTGCCCATTGTAGTTAAATAAATAAAGACCTCAGTTATACATTTATGATTATCTGTTAGATCACATATCTTACACAGCATCATGAGATTTTACAGTCAGAAAGTGTGCACAGCTATACTGTGTGGCCAACCTGATAGGTCCCCCATCTGAGACTTGCCTAGCCATCATAGTGACAAACCAAATGTTGAACCATAATGGTGTCTAGCTCCTTCTTCCCAGAAACCCCTGCAGTTTCTTCTTCCCAAACTGCCTTTGCCAGACCCCCTGCATACCACAAATGCTCCTACCCCCTTCAGCTACGTCTTGCTGAACAGCCCATGTCAGCAGCCCTGTGCCCTCCCCCATCAGAGTACATTTAAGCTTGCCCCTCGCCTTTGTCTTCAGAGACTCAGCGTACCTGTGAGTGCATTGGTTCTCTCTGTGCCCAATCTTATCTCTCTCCCCTCTTTTCTCTGCACCACTCATATCTTTTTCTAACCACCTCAGATTGAGTTAAAAAAAAAGCTCAATCACAGCCCAAACCACAGGATGGTTTGTTCTTAACACAGGCAGCCAGACATTCAGCATTCCTGGTTGCTATGGCTGACAGCCCACTGATAACCAGACTGAGAACAAAAGTAGTATTTCAAGACCCACCCCTGGTACTCTTATTGAACCAAGTCTTGATTTTAAATTTTCTTAAATTTTTTGGAAAATATTTTACATAGTTAAATCCTCTGAGACAATAGTGTGCTTCAGAGAAAAGGCTGACCATCTGAACAGAACAAATACATTTTGCTACAGTAAAAAGTAGACCTTCCAAGGCAACTTCTAAGCCCAAATCAGCATGAGCAGTGGTAATCACTGCAGCTGCCTACACCCAGGAGTTCCTGTCTCATATGCAAAATGCCATTCTATGTAACTGCCTCCTTAGATTTTGCTCACCCTGTCCATTAAGGTTCACGTCTGCCTTGCATGGCTGTTTTTTCATTCTTTGTAATAAATTGTGCCTTTACTTTCCCAACTTTGTGAGTCTTGACTAAATTCCTTCATCAAGAACAGAAGGACCAAGAATCCTCCCATTCAGCTGCTAACAGCAACGTGGTACATCATGGGTACAGCGGGTGGCTGAAGTCAGTCCACCTCTTGGCAGCTAAGGAGCAGAAAGAGATAGAAAGGCACCAGAGTATCGCAGTACCCTGTAAGGCCCCTCCTTCAGTGACTGAAGTTGCTACCACTAGGAAAAGTTGATTTCTACTCACACATCCGGAAGTTTCCATCCATGGTCTTTGGCCCTGTTCTGGCAATGGGAGACCATGGTGGAGGAAGAGTGTATACATCGTGGCAGTCAGGAGAGGAAAGAGGGGCTGAGATCCCAATATTGCCTTCAAGGGCCCCCCACAAAGTCTTAACCAGTGGGCTCCACCTCCTAAGAATTCCACCACCTTCCAATAGTGTCACAGGGTGGGCACCAAGTTTTCAACACTTGGGTCTTCAGGGGAACATTCAAGATCCAAACTACAACCACAGGAAAGGGGAGACGGCTGCTCCCAGAGGAGGCGAGATGGCGTGAGGCTGGGAGGCAGGGAGGGTTGGGGATGTACCTGATGCGAGTGGAGGCTCAGGCCAACAGTGTTCTTGTGGACGTGGTCAGTAAGGAAAAGGGGACAGTGAGGCCAATGGCAGAACATTTCTCTGAGCTCTAAAAGAGCTGGAGTCCTGTTCCATGGAGGAGCAGATACGATCAGCGAGAGGGGGTCCAGGCTGCAGTGTTATGGGGCATAGCTGGGGTGAAGGGAAGCACAAGGGAGAGGTGAGAAAGAGGGGATCACATTTTGGAAAGGGGAAACTTGTCACTGATGATCTTCATAACAACTTTTCATTAATCCTAATTTACTCGAATCACCTTTGAATATGTTCAAGAAATAGTTCCTACTCATCCAGGTATAATAGAAAAATAAAAATTTTATGTGTTTATGTTGTATGGTGCAGCATGGTATAAATATTCACTCTGAACCTTATTATTTTATTGACCAATAGAAATGACATATAATTATGGTATACACTGTAATATTTCAAAATGCATTTGCACTGTGAATTTAAAGCAGGCTAAGTAGCATATGAATTAACTTACATATTTTTTGACATCTCGGCATTTTAAAATAACACACCCCACATCCATGAAAACATTGCTTTACCTCCAGTACTGGTTTTTTGTATTGCTTTGTCATCCCAGCACTTGGGAGGCTGAGACAGGCGAATCGTTGTAAGTTCGAGACCAGCCTGGGCTACAAAGTGAGCTCAAGGCCAGTCTGAACAGCATAGTGAGACTCTGTCTCAAAAAGACAAGGGCTGGGGATCTAGTTTAGTAGCCTAAGCATCTTCCTGGCAAGCGCAAGGTCGTGAGTTCAACCCCTGGTGGCAGAGGGGGGAGTAGAAATTCAGTCTCCTACAGTTTTGAAATGCACAATACATTACGATTAACTGCAGCCAACATGCTGGACAGATCTCCAGGTCTTCTTTCTCCTGTCTACCTGCAACTTTATTTCCGTTCGTTACCTGCTCACCACACCCCTCCCACCACCTTTGCACTCTTGCTGTTAGGAGTTTGAATTTTTCTGGCTTACAATAAAATGATATATTATATTTGTCTTTCTGTGCCTGACTTACTTCACACAGCATAATGTCCTCCACGTTCATCCGTTTTGTTGCAAATGATGGGATACCCTTCTCCATGGATGCATAATCACTGTGTGTGTGTGCACATGTGCATGCATGGATGTGAAATTTTTTTGTCCAATCACCCCTTCAAGGACAGAGCATTGATTCTACACTTAGCTATTGTGTGCCGCGGTGGAAGTGGGAATAATAATGGATATGGGAATGCAGGTATTCCTTTGAGATATTGATTTCATTTTTTGCCTGTGTATGAAATTGCTGGATCACATGATCGTTCAGTTCTTTTTGAGACATCTCCTTACTGTTTTCTGCAATGACTATACTAATTTACAACCCCACAAATAGAGTACAAAGGTGCCTTTTCCATCCCTTCTTGACTATCTTTGAGTATCTTTTCTCTTTAGACTAATAGCTGTTCCAACAAGGGTGAGATGACATCTCAATGTGTTTTCACTTTATTTTTCCTAATGATGCAGGATGTTGAACATTTACTATGTGAACCATCCCTGAATCCCTGGGGTGCTGTCTATACCTGCTGTCCATATAGATCCACTCTTGAGAAAGTTACATTCAAGTCTTTGCCAATTTTTAGTTATTCGTTTTCTTGCTATGAAATTTTTGTGTTCCTGGTATATTTTGAATATTAAGCCTTCATCCATTGTATGGTTTGTGAATCTTTTCTCCCTTTCCACTGTTTGCCTCTTCGCCTGACTGATTATTTATTTTTCTGTGCAGAGGTTTTTATTCTGATCTAGTTTAGCTTTATTCCCTGTGTTTTTGGGGTCATATCTCCTGCATGCTGGCATCCTTGTCATGAAGCTGAGTTCCTGTCTGTCCCCCAGTGGCTCCCATAGCTTCAGGCCTTACATTTAAGCTTCTCGTCCACTTTGAGCCGATTGTGTATTTGGTGTAGGATCCCTGACAACAGAGGCTTTAATGGATTGATGGAGAAGGCTGTGAAGAACTAACTAGGGAAAGTTTGGGGGAAACTGGGAGAAGGGAGTGGGGATAAGAGGCAACCACATGAAATTTTGACTGTGAAGAGCACCGTGGGCTTCTCAATTCTTCTCTGCAGTTTCCCACAGCTGTTCAATGATTCCTCTCCCATCATCTCCAACTGACGCAATTACCATGCAGCTGGTGTCTGAAACAAAGATACTTATTTCCTTGCAGTCCTGGATGGCAAAAGGCTGAAATCAGAGCCCCAGTCTAAGTGTCCCATGGGCGATGCCCCAACCAGAGACCTGAGGACCAGGGGTCAACCCTGGCTTTTCCAAAAATGTCAAAGCTACTGTCTCCTTGACTGCTGGCTGTGTCACAGTTTCTGCCTCTGTGTTTATGTGGCCTCATCCTCCTTAATGTGCATGAAATCTTCTCTGCTTCCCCAATGCAAGGACACTTGTGATTGATTAAGGAACCAACTGGATAATCCAGGGTAATCCGCATTGGTCCAGATCCTGAACTTAATCACATCAGCAAAGACCCTTTACTTACAAGAGGCTCTTGTAGATCTAGCAGTTAAGGCCTGGGTTCTTCTGGGGGGCTCTTTTCTGTCCTCCAAAGCAGCCACGTGACCTTCTGTGCCACACGTGCCCCAGACCTTGTCCCCTTTCATCATCTTCACTCTGCATTTCTGCATCCTGACACACATGATGGGTGCTGTCATGTGTAGTGAACATTTGGGGAACAGGGGTCTCCTTCCCTGAAAAAGCAAAAAGAAACAAGTGAAAACAAAATGAAAAGAAACAAGTGAAAATAAAACAAGAAACATGATGAGAAAGTACCTATGAATAGGTGAGTGTCTTGTATTTAGAGTATATCAAGAACTTTCAAAACAAAACAAAAAAAAACTGTAAAAGAAAAAAATCCCAGTTTTTGAAAAAGCAGTCATTAGACAAAAATGAAAAAAAAATGTATGTTTAGAGAAGGACAAAGTAGGGTTTTTATCATAAATGGGTGTTCTTTGTCAAATGCTTTTTCTGTATCTATTAAGATGATCATGTAATTTTTGTCTTTGGCTCTGTTGATACAGTATTATACTTACTGATTTGCATATGTTGAACCATCCCTGAATCCCTGAGATGAATCCTATTTGGTGATGGTGTACAATCTTCTTCATGACTTCTTGTATTCTGTTTGCCAGTATCTTATTGAGGATTTTTGCATCTATGTTCATTAGGAAGATTGGCCTGTAGTTTTCTTTTTCAGTTGAGTCATTCCCTGGTTTTGGTATCAGGGTAATATTTGCCTCCAGGAATGACTTTAGGAGTATTGCTTCCCTTTCAATTTCATTGAAATTTGAGGAAAAACAACATCAGATTTTCCCTAAATTTCTTATAGAATTCAGCTGTGTACCCTTTAGGACCCAGGCTTTTGTTTGTTGTTAAGGTTTTAATTACATTTTCATTGACTGATATTTGGTTATTTAGAATTTTTTTATCTTCTTAATTAAGTTTGGCAATTCATAGGTATTCCTAGATACATCTATGAATCTGTCCATTTCTTTTGAGTTTCCCATCTTATTAGGGTACAGATGTTCAACATAAATATTGATGATCATCTGAATTTCCACCTAGTTGCAAGGATTTGAGTCTTTCCTCGTTTTGATAAGGTTGGCTAAGGGTTTATCAAGTTTATTTAATCTTTCAAAGAACCAACCCTTTATGGTCTTTATCTCAATCTGATAAAAGCCATCTATGACAAACCAACAGCCAGCATTACACTAAATGGTCAAAACCTGAAAGTTGGGCAGGCATGGTGGAGCACACCTATAATTCCAACAATCAGGAGACTAAGGCAGGAGGATCCTGAAAGTTTGAGATCAGCCTGGGCTACAGAATGAGTTCAAGGTCAGCCTGAACTGCATAGTGACATCCTGTCTCAAAAAAGGAAAACAACAACAACAACAACAAAAAACCTGAATGTTTTCACTCTATCAGGAAAAGAGACAAGGATATCCACTATCACCCTTCCTATTCAGTATAGTTCTGGAAACATTAGCCAGAGTATTTGGACAATGGAAACAAAAAGAGTAAGGACAGAAAATGAAGCAGTTAAAGTATCATTATTTGCAGATGACATGATACTCTACATAGAAGCCCAAAAAAACTCCACCAAAAGACTTCTAGATTTAAGAACCAGATTCAGTCACATAGATGAATACAAAGTCAACACTCCAAAATTAATAGAATTCCTGTACACAAACAACAAATGCACTGAGAGAAAAATTAAGAAAACAACACTTTTCACAATAGCATCAAAAAAAAAAAAAGAAATACATAGGAGTCAATCTAGCAAAGGAAGTAAAAGATCTATGCATTGAAAATTACAGTATTCTGGAAAAGGAGATCAAAGAGGATGTCAGAAAATGGAAGGATATGGGCCAGGGGTATAGCTCAGTGGCATAAGCACCTACAGGGCAAGCACAAAGTCCTGAGTTCAAGTTCCTGTACCAAAAAAATATATATATATAGGTATATATATATATATATATATATATATATAGAAAATGGAAAGATATCCCTTGCTCATGGATTGCAAGGACGAACATAGTGAAAATGACTGTACTTCCAAAACTGTTATACAGATTTAATGCAATCGCAATCAAAATACCATTAGCATATCTCACAGAACTAGAGAAAACAATCCTGAAATTCATTTGGAACTAGAAAAGATTTAGAATAGTGTCTTAGGTACTTTTCTCTCGTTGTTGAGACAAAATACCTGACACCCAAAGTGAAGGAAGGAGAGGTTTATTTAGCTTATAGTTCCGCAGGTTTCAGTCCATACTCAGCTGGTTCCAAGGCAAGGTGGCGTGGCTGAGAGGCAGTCATTCACTGCGGCTGCAAGGGGCAAGAGAAAACCTCGCCAAAGAGGAAAACACGCCCCCATTCCAACCTTACATTGTATGTTGGCACACACACACACACACACACACACACACACACACACACAAACCTGAGGATCAATGGAACAGATTGAAGATGCAGAAACAACTCCAAACACACTCAGTCACCTTATCCTTGACAAAAGGGCCAAACACATTCACTGGAAGAAAGATCGCCTCTTTAATAAACAGTGCTGGAAAAACTGGCTTTCCCCATGTCAAAGAGTAAAACTAGGCCCAGGTCTCTCACCAACCATTAATCAAAATAGATCAAAGATCTAAATATTAAAACAGAAACACTAAATCTGTTGGGAGAGAGAATAGGTAGAACTCTTGAAGACATAGATACAGGCAAAGATTTCATGAGCAAAACCCCAATTGTACAGGAAATACTACAAAGAATCAACAATTGGAATCTCATCCTGTTAAAAAAAAAACTGTTGCACATCAAAAGAAATCACCAATGGAGTTAAAAGACAACCCACAGAGTAGGAAGAAATGTTAGCCAGTTGTCCCTCAAAGTACTAATATCTAGAACACATAAAGAATTGAAAAAAATCAGACCCTCCCAAATTTGAAGACCTAATCAAAAGAGGGCACCTGAGATGAATACAAACGTCTCAAATGAAGAAATACAAACAGCAAATAAATATATGAAACAACAATCCTTTGTTGTAATCTCTGCTTTTTAATTATCAATATGGTTTTAATGTGCTTATTGATTCAAGTTTGACTTAAGCCTATCATGTAGGTATTTATTAGTACTCTCTGTATTAATAACTCTGTTATTGTTTTTTTTTTCTCACTAGTCATTCAAGAGAACCCTTGGAGTAATTTTATCATCAAGGCACATAAACATGTGTCAGACCCATGATTATTCTTCAGATTATTTCTATTGATGAATTATTAATTTTAATGTTAAGACTTTTAAACAACTGGCCATGGTGGTGCACTCCTGTAATCCCAGCACTCAGGAGGCTGAGGCAGGAGGATCTCTGTGAGTTTGAGACCAGACTGGGCTACAAAGTGAACTCATGGCCAGCCTGAACTGCATAGAAAAACCTTGTCTCAAAAAAACACAAATAGTTATGACTTTTATTATATTAAACAATAAGTATTTAACAGGAAAAAATCGCAAAAATATTGTGTTTTTAATTTTTATTGATTGTTTATAAAAAAGCTTCAAATTTTTCAACATTAACTGTTTTTTGATGTACAAAGTCTAAAAAAGAACATCAAAAGTGAATTCCAAAATGCCAATAGCATTCTACAAAAAAGCAAGTTTTACTCCATCCCACCTGAGGCAGTCTGCACACATGATAACACCACGAGCCATACACATGCCTCGCTTATACTGACAGAACATGTCTTTTGCTTTCCTGGCCCTTTTTAGGACATATTTGACATCTCAGTGGTCTTGCTGCTTTGTCAGGAGGCTCTTATTATATTATACTGTGTGTAGTTAACTGGAGCATAAAATATCAATAAAACATTAAATTCTTAATATGTATTGTGCATTCAGATTAGGCATCAGCTGTTTACTTGCTTACAAAACCTAAAAGATAACACCAGAAATTAATTCTTATGTGAGCTACAATGAAAATACCAATAGAGCTCTACCACAAAAATAAGCTTTGCTTCAACTGTCACACCCCAGGCAGTCTTCAGGCATGACAACTGCGTGTTCCATGCACACATATTGCTTACAGTGATAGCACATGTGTTTTGTCTTCCTGTGCTTTCTTGTAGGGCGCAGCTGACATCTTTTCTGCTTTCCTGTTGTCCCAGGAGGTCTTTGTGGTGCTGCATCTGCCTGTTCACCTGTCAGCTCACCAGTGTGCTCCACAACTTTTTTTGTGTAGTTCCGTAAGCAGAAACATTTTATTCTTCCTCTGCTATAAATCATCTCTTATGTACTCCAGACCCAATCATCTAAGAAAATTTCTCCACAATATTTTGGACTTACCATTTTCTTTGTAAACTATCAAACTAATTATGCTATACATGTTTAGGATCAAGTAAAACACAACCATTGGCCAATGCTTTGTGTTTCAAATGCCATCATAGTTGCTGCATAACTCATCCACACCATCTCCTCCACGTTTGGTTTTTTTGTTGAAAGTTTCCATCTCAGGCTTCCAATCTGTCCAAGTTTCACTATCAATATTTCCATCATGGTGAAATGTTGACATCAGTTTGCTTTTCTTTGCCATATATGAGGCCAATGTTAAACCTTTCTGAAATTCAAAGATTGAACTATACTATTCGCTGTTTTGAAATTGCAACACTTCTTTTGGAATCTCTGCTTTGTTCCTGTGTACAGTTCCCGAACTGGTCAACTTGTGCTTTGTTAGCAAATGTAACATCGACTGGAAAGACAGATAAGTGTATGAGCCCATTTAAAAGAGGTCCATACACAAAGGAAGTAGAATGATTGTTGCCAGGAGAAGGGAAAATAGATACTTTTTAATGGGCCCAGAGTTCTTCTCTGGGCAGAGAAAGTTCTGGAGATGGGTGGCGGTGATGTCTGCATAACCATGTGAGTGTAGTTAATGTCACCAATCTGTTCATGTAAAACAATTAGAATAGGAAACATTTCCCATTCATTTTACTGTAGTACCTGTGAAAGTAACCAGATATTTGACCATCTATGTCACCAAAGAAAAAATGAGTGACTAGTAACAGCATAAAAACATGTTCAACATAATTGGCATGATGAAATTACAGGTTAAAGTCAGATATTACAGGTTAGCAACACAAGCTTATTAGAATGGCTAAAAACACAAAAATAAAATTTAAAAATCCTGATCATGCCAAATGCCAAACAGAATATGAAACAAATAAATGGAGCGCACAGAGTGTTATGAGAATGCAAAATGGTACAACCACTTTGGAGAAGACTTTGGAAATTTCATACACACATAGGCTTACACTTGCCGTTTGATCAGGAAACCTCCTCCTATATATTTACCCAAGTCCACTCCAAACATGTCCACACAAAAACCTGCATGTCGTATTTATGACAGCTTCATAGTCACCAAAACCTGAGGAAAATCCAAAGGTCCCTCAGCCTGTCAATGTGTACAAAAAGATGGTTCATGGGAACAGTGTGATACCTTCAGTAACTAAAAGGAAGACATTGTGATACACACACCCCATCACACAGATGACCCCCAAAACCTTATGCCATGTCAGTGAAGCTGCACTGTAAAGACTGCACTAAGATGGAAAATGATGTGAACCAAACCCCCAAATTTTTTTTATATGATCACCTGATACTGGTTGTAAAATTGTCTTCTGAGGCACACTTAAACTGTGGGAAGCAGATGTGCTGCACAAAAGGAAAAGCTCATCTGTAAGATGTGGACAGACTGAAAATCACTGCAGTCCACACCACACAAATGGCAGCAAAGTGGAGATGTTTCATCTGCAATTAAGAGCATGTGCAATTAAGAACATGAGGATGCTGTGTGGATCTTCTTCTGGAAGTGTCACTGATAGTCTGGTAATCAGAGCGTCTTTCCTCTCGAGAGGAAAGACTCTCGAGATGGATGGTGGCAATGACAGAGAAATAATTCCATGTTCAGACTTTGTCAAAATATCTAATATGTCACCATGACACATGGCAAGCTCACAGGTAGCTTGTGTGTCTGGTGAAGTCCTGAGTCTCCTGCATCTCAGGGCAGGGACCACAACAGTGTGGCCCCTGCTTGTCTCCATCCCCACCAATGATACAGCTTGCTGCATGTTTGCTCAATGAATGCTTGAATGAGTGAATGAATGAATGAATGAATGCAAGAGTCAGTGAGTAGATCCTGCCTTCTCTTCACTTAGGACCTCTCCTCACTCTTGCTCACACAGACCCTACTAAACCCTGCATCCACCACCCCACAAATCTCCTTGGTCAATTAGGAGGTGCCCAGCTCCTGGTGCAAAAAAAGAGAGAGAGAGAAAGAGAGAGGGAGAGAGAGAGAGAGAGAGAGAGAGAGAGAGAGAGAGAGAGAGAGAGAGAGAGAGAGAAAAGACCAGAAAATCACTTCATGGGAGAGGAATTTAGACTCTCACCTGTGCTGCATGCTCACATGTCCCCAAGGTCCTGGTCTAGACCTAGATTCTGAAGGAAGCTGTTGTGTCTTGTGTCTAGATGTTCTTCCAGAGTCCGATACAGTCATAGGTGGCACTGTTTCAGAGGTGGCTGGATCTCAGTGTGTGATGCTGGGATGGATTCATGGTGCAGTGCTAGGATCAAGGGTGCTAGGATTAAGGGTATGAGTGCTGCCCTTTCTAAGTAGCCTGGATAAGGTAAGACAAAAGGGGGAGAAAGACTATTTAAGGTCCCTTGTTGCTTTGCCACCTTCCACCCGCCATGAGCTGTTCTCTGCGATGCCACTCTGCCTTGGAGTCAGCTAATCATGAAGTGAAACCTCTACAAACTGCGAGCTAAACAAACCTTTCCTCCCTTAATGCTAGGCATTGGGTATTTTTATCTCAGCAATTAGAGAAAAGTAACTAAGACAGAAGTATTTGACCTGGGGTCCAGATGTGGCCTCTGCTTCTTTCCTGATTTCTGAGTAGTTCTCTGGGGTTTTGGTTCTTTCCAACAGAGGGGATCAACCTTAAACACATGTAGGTCTGAGTTCCTCTTCTGTAAACCACTGAGGTTCCATGCTCCTCCCCAACTTCCGTGGGTCACAGAGCATTTCCCCTCCACACAGATCGTTCTCGGTGCATTCCCAAGAGCCCAGAGCCTCCAGCTCTGAGATGCTGCCACCTCTGCCACTGCCCCTGCTGTGGGGAAGTGAGTGGGTGCAGTGGGCCAAGCCAAGCAGACCCCTGTTTTCCCACAGGATCCCTGCCTCAGACTCCAGGATTCCAACTGACAGTGCTGGAGTCAGTGGTGATGCAGGAGGGACAGGGCATCTTCATACCCTGCAGCGTCTCCCACGCCCACAGTCCCATCTACCCCAAGACATCCTGGAGCAGCTCTACCCCAGCGTGGAGCTACCGGTTCAAGAAAGAGGCTAATGCTCACCAGGATCCTCCAGTGGCCACAAATCACCCACATCGTGAAGTGTGGGAAGAGACGAGGGACCGATTCCGTCTCCTTGGAGACCCCGGGACCTTCAACTGCTCCCTGCACATCAGAGACGCACAGAAGAGGGACACAGGGATCTACTTCTTCAGGGTGGAGAGAGGGACTTACGTGCAATATAATTACATGCAGAACCAG
>RJWT010032746.1:0-14049 GCA_004365215.1 Cuniculus paca | reverse complement strand
TGTCTCTTTTTCTAGGCAGCTTGCCAATTCTTTATTTTTAGGTGGACTTCATATTTATTTCTTTTACCTCTTCTAATACCTGGTCCAGTTGAATTTCAAGCAATTCTTAGATAAAGGATACCATTTTTTAAAGCCAGAACCTTCATTGTCTAGTTCTGTACTTTCATTTTCTAGATGAGGAAATGGAGATCCAGGACAGCTAAATTTTCCATAGAGCACATGCGTAATGGAGTCATGATCAGAACCCAGATGTGATGACTCCGGATCCAGACGCCTTTGCACTTTGTACACATACTCTCTTTTGGGCTGACTGATACATTCTGTACAGATAAAATGGACCCTCACAGGTCATTTGGGTCAATATGCAGTATTCAAAACACTATATCAGAACTTAAATTAGTAACATTTCTTGTTAGTGCTAGGACAAATACTTTTGAGTGTCTTAGATCTTACTGGACTAGGTGAAAAACAGTGTGAAGAAGATCATAGAGAAAAGAGTACATAGATTGAAAATGTGTTTTATTCTTGCCAAACAATGTACACAGGTGCTTTACAAGTATCTTTAACTATTTCTGCTGACAGTTCTGTAAGATGATTTTGGTTAATTTACATTTTACTGATGAGGAAACTGAGACTCATAGATTTGAAGCAGTCTTACAACTAGAACTAGATTTGTATGATGAGCCCGAGGCTACGTGACTACAAAAACTGCTCTCCTTTAATCATGCTTGTTAGAAACTTTGCCTAAATCTTCTCAGAACAACAACTTTGACAAGTACCATGCTTGCATCCTAATGGGCACAAATGGATGTAAGTTGATATATCAATATACACATTTTTAAGCATTTTAGGTTTTGCATAAAACTTTATCCTGCCTTTCCTAAAATTTAGAATATTCCTGGTAAATAGTTTCTATATTCTATATTGACTCTATCACTGTGTCAGTTAAATTCTTTGTGATTATCTCTTGAAAAGAGCAACACAGTGAAGAATTAGAACTGTGGCACTGATTGAATGTGGTCATAGGGTAAAATACGCATTAGAATTTCCCCCTTATGCCAGAAAGTCCATTAGACTGTTAGGTTGTACAGAGGGGAGTAACTCAAGGGCGTATCCCAGGTGGGAGATATTGAACAACAAGAAATTTGAGTGAGAGAGAATAGTTTTTCCCAGAATGAGAAGTATGGTCCCTTTCCACAGTAGGAGAGCTTAAACCCTTTACCACTATGTTAAAATGCCATATTTACTTATTTGGATTTTGTTTTTTGTATAATTAAGGGGTGGAATAAAATGATTGTTTTAAAAAAAATTCCATGTTTATTATATAGCAAATAAATCAAGCCTTCTCTAAGTATAATTTAAATGTTTAAATTTTGTTAGTGGTATTTAATTTTTCAGATTTTAAATTTTATATGACTAATACCTCTTATTAGAAAACTACATGTTTTATATTTATCTTGTACAAACTTTCTCTTATTAAGCATGTAATGGCATTCAGTTAATATGTTTAAGACCATTTTATTTTTTTATTTCTTCATAGTATGCACTAGTTACTGTTTGATTAAATGAGTGAATGAATGAATAAATAAGTACAGAAATATGTGGAGGCGTATGTACTTTGCTGTTCTGAGTTAGATTCATGAGTTCATGATGCTGCCCTACCAAGTTCTTAAAATGAAGATTTTTTTAAAAAGTTTATAGCCAATAAGAAAAGGATGAAAAATTTTCAAAAATGAATTCCGATACACACAAATGGTCATTATAATTTGGAACATCACTCTACACATTTTTTTCTGTCTCTTTTCCACATACCCACAGTCATGTCCACACCTGCTCATGCCCATAAACATACACAGATTTATAGCTGGGAGAATAAGAAAGTAATTATAAGAATAGGATCATTCTATCTATTATTCTTGTTTAAATAAAAATATCATTACTTGATTTTACCAGATGCAAAAGAAATTATAGAAAACTATAGGAATTATGGTAATTAAGTATGCTATTTTACAATAAAAAATTGCTAAGTGAATTCACTAAGGTTGAATGAAAACTTATGAAAGATATTAAGAGATCAGGATTATATTCTAGAAGTTAACTAGTATTATATCACTTTTTTCCCACTGTGAAAAGTAATTAGCAATTTCCCTTTTTCCACCTCTTAATTTTTAATGCTAAATTTTTACTTTGTTAAGCTGTGAAACACTTACATTCTATTTTATGATTAATTTGCCCAGTTACATAGTTTTTGTATTTAAAGACATTCAGTGCTTACTATTATTATTATTATTATTATTTTAATTGTGAAAAATTGCTTCAGGGAATTTTCCCTGAGGAAATTCCTTTCTGGAGAACTGAAGAACTGGAGAACTGGAGAACTCTCACACAATTGCCATATTTTCTTTTAAAATAAATTTCTCTGGCCAGTCGACTGAGACTGAATCCTATAGAATAATATTAAGTTGGCTTATACTGCTGTATTTGAAATGCAAGAATATTTTATTCAGTTAGTTGTGTATTAAAAGATTGGTATACAAAACCCTAAAATGTCTATTCATTCTGAAAAGGAGTCAGTACTAAGAGTATTTGACTGCATAATATTAGAGGATCAGTGGCCGTGTCCCAGTACATTCAGAAGTAAGTGGAAATGCCACTTACTTCTGATACGCCTGCTGATATTCACTGACTGCAGTTCTGTTTTTGGAAAATGAGAAAAGGAAGAACCCTATTTTTTTGGTGTACTTATAGATTATAGGAATGATTCTTCTTAGTTTTCAGCTACTATGGAATACTGTGCTTTCTTAGTCTCCTTTTCTTTGCACTTGATCATGAGAAGTGGCATTAAAGCAGCCTTGTATATTAATCATGCACTGTGAATATGGCTTTTTTTCTGTAAAGATCCATTCATTCAGAGGACCATGAACCTGTTCCATCTCCATCCTGCAAAAATAAAATAAGTTCTTACTTACATCAAAACATATCTCAGTGTCTTCATTCTTTAATTCTTTATTTTGGTTTATTTCTTATCTGCTGAATTTGATTAACAGAAAATTTTCTCTTTTGGTTTTATACACATTCACATACACATATATGTATATATTGACACACATATATTTATATACCTGTTTATATGAGTATATATTTTGTTTTCTTTAAAGAGCTCATGGATGCTGTTTATTAAATAATTGAGCCCTTGAAATTGTAGGTTGCTTTTAAGCTTTATGGACAATTTGGCTGGTCATCTCAGCCAAATCCATCTGAAGGAATTTCGTATCTTTTCCTTACAACTTCAAAGATACTATTTGACATTCCATCTGACTGCTGCTATTGAAAAGTCTAAGGCCAGAGTTGATTTTCCTAATTGGATATGTTTGTAGGTTCTGGGGTTCTGGGAACTCCTTCTAGATGTTCTTTCTAGGTTCTTCTTGTCCCAAACAAAGAATTGGACAAAACAAGCACAAAAGGTAGTGAAGTTTTACATTTATTAAAGGTAGGGAAAGAAAACATGCTCTGTGGAGCTAGTGGGGCCAATTAAAAGTAGGAAAGGAAGTACACTCTATAACATGAGAGCAGACCACTGTGAAAGAGAGAACACAGTGGCTAAGAGTTTAATGGTGGCTATCTTTTGCATCTCACATTCCTGAGGCTTATGTCAGGTCTACCCTATCCTATCAAAAACCTGTTTGACTTCTTGTAAGAAGAATTGAAGATTGCATTCTCTGGTTGGTCCTTGGTGCAGGGGTTTGGGAATTGTCTTTCTGAGCATTTCCCAGGCCTTATGATTGACAAGTCATGCCCATTGCCCTGTCCATTTGTCATGCCCTAATTTCCTGGATTAGATATGTATAAAATTCACATTTATATTCAATCTCTTAAATTTTACAACCTAGTGAGAATTTGTCTTAGTATTAATAGCTTTGAATCTGGTTTTTCTTCAGATTTTGTTTTTAAATTACTTCCCTGTTCCCAAGTAAAAGTTTTCTTCTATTATATCTCTGTCATTTCCCCCTTGTTTTATTATTTGTTCCTTTTTCTTTTGTAAGTGTATCAAATATGGTTGAGAGTTTATAGTTCTGTGTAGCATATGGTTAGCGTGTGGAAGCTCCTAAGTTCAATATACAACATTTAAAAATCATATATATATATATGCATATTAAGTATATATATTTATATATAGATTTTTTTGTGTCAAAAATATTTTTTCCATTGTTTTTTTCATGCATATCTTTTCTTTTTTTATTTTTATTTTGAAAAGAATACAATCAAACAAAACAAAACAGAGTAAAGTCAATCAAAAGAAGACAATGAACATGGTACATGACTTTTAAACAGGGTAAAAAGCAATTGGTAAGGCTACCATAATGCCTCTTGTTATCTGCAGTATACCTGCCCATACCATCAGGGATAAGTAAAATCAAGCAAAATACAACAAACTAAAACAGTAGAAACAAAACAAAACATAACAAAACAAAGCAAAACAATGTAAGCAATACAAAATTTCAAGATATGCATATCCTTTCTTTCCTATATGTTTTAGTATTGAGTGTTCTGTTTAGTTTTTTGCTGGTGGTGGTATTGCCTCATTTGTGGTTTTAGTCTTATGTTTGTATTTGTTCAATCTTTAGCTTTCTCCTGCTTTGTTAGCCATTATGCTCTTTTGTTCCTTCGCCTTTAGTTGACTTATCTTTTCTTAGATATATCATAATTTTCCCTGAAGCCTTTTACTTTGAATTAATTCACATTCTCTTTCAGACTGTGGAAACTTACTTGTGTAAATTATTCTGTTCCCCACCACATTCTGTTATCTTCATGTGCTATTTCTTTATGCCAATCCTTGGTAGTTCTAAATAAGGTTTTCTTTCTTTCTTTCTTTCTTTCTTTCTTTCTTTCTTTCTTTCTTTCTTTCTTTCTTTCTTTCTTTCTTTCTTTCTTCCTTCCTTCCTTCCTTCCTTCCTTCCTTCCTTCCTTCCTTCTTTCTGTTGCCTTCTGAGTTTTACTTATTTTTGAATATGCTCAGTTCTGTTTTGCAGGGTATAACCTGAAAAAAAAAGAAGTGAGTTAGATCCATGTATATGAGTAATACAGGGAGGGGATAAATAGCATCAGTTTTTACTTCTGTCCTCTCTTTCATCCTACTTGATAATCATGCTGAGCTAGAAAACTAGGTCATGTATTATAATGTCTTATTGGTTTTCCTCTGTTCTTTTTTGGTTTAGACATATTTGATGGAGAAGCCACTTTTTCTTGGTGAATAAATACCATGACTCCAATCAGAGTTTGGATGTCTAAGTAGGGTGACTTCAATCAGAGTTTGCTTGCATGGGTTTTATTATTTTATTTATTTATTTATTTATTTATTTATTTATTTATTTTTGGTACCAGGAATCCAGTGCAGGGCCTTATGCTTGCCAGGCAGCCACAGTCCCAGTGAACTACATCCCTGGCCCCTTGAATGAATTTTAGAACAGTGCCAGTTTTAGGGAAATCTTTATCTTTCTTGAGATCTGAGAAGGTGTGGTTTGGCTATCCACATTACTCCTCCCTTTGATTCCACGTATCACATGATTTGGCTTTTGAAAGACAGTTTGTGGATTGTGGTTTTGGCTGCATCTTTGTTTCATTGGCAATGAAATATTAATTATTTTTTGTACTTTTAGATTTTTTGTTTCTGCAATGCATACTGGGCTAGCAGTGTCTATTTCTTTTACCACCTTTTTTAGTTTATTTGCTGTCTCTATATTCTTAACAAGAAGGTAGTAAAAGATCCTGACATTAGATTTTAATTATTGCTTTTGAAACTAGATATCTAAATTAATTACTTAATGTTTAATATAGTACTTAAAAATTGTTATTTTCTTTAGAGTTTTTGTATTGGGAGGCTTTAAACTATTATTTTTTTCATAGTTTGCAAGAGAAAAATAATGTTAAGAGATTAGATGAAGAAGTAAATTACATATAATATGGAGTCAGTACAAACTTTAGCTGCTTTGTGAGTTTCTTTGATGACATTGGGAATGTAATCTTTTGATACCATCATAATAAAAGTGATGCTATCAATGTAAATTTAGGATTTTGACAATAAGAACTACTCCTCAATATGGGATACCTGTTGTATTTGTCAGTAAAGCACATACCTTAAACTTTCTTAGAGAAAGATACTTTTTGAGGAGTCTGACATGGCTTAAAGAAAAAGTGGATACTTTGGTTATATGAGCAGAAGAACCACTGTATATCATTTCCATATTCAACTGCATATACAAGATTTGGACTTTATTTTGAAAAGAACTTGCTTTATGAAATTAATGAAAACTTCTTTGTTAGGCACACTGTATTTTTTAGGGGAGTTTCATGTTCACAGCAAAATTGATTAGAAAGTACAGAGGCTATCCCCCTGTCTTGCTGGCAGTCTTTCTCATAACATCTCCCACCACAGTGATATGTTTTTTATAATCAACGAGGCAACATTTACTCATGTCATAGTCAGTTTTCTGTCACTGGGAGGAAAAGACCTGATACCTACAACTTAAAGGAGAAATTTATTTTGGCTCACAATTTCAGCCATCTGGTCCCAAGGCAGAAATGGTTGGGTGGAAGAGCATGGCAGAGGAATGATGTTCAATCTAGGGCAGCTTGGAAATGGAACAAGGAGGAGCTAAGGACATGAGTGTACCATTTTATGTCGTGCCCAGAGCAACCCCCTCTAACCAGCCCCACCTCTTAACAATACATTTATCTACTGAGTTCATCAGTGAATGAATCCACTGATGAGCATAGTGGCCCCTTGATCTACTTACCTTCCAAATACATGAAACTTTGGGAGGCGTTTTAGATCTAACCATAACAACCAAGTATTGTAGACTGTCTTGGTTACTTTTCTCTTATTATTGAGACAAAATACCTCATGCCCAACGTGAAGGAAGGTGAGGTTTATTTCTTACAATTTTGGGAGGTTCAGTCCATACTTAGCTGGTTCCAAGGCAGAGTGGCATGGCTGAGGGGCCAGCCATTCATGGCAGCTGTAAGTGGCAAGAGCGAACCATGCAAAAGAGGGAAAAACATGCCTCCTTCTGAACCTTGTATTGTATGTCAGCTCCACCCCTGGGTGGGTGCAGAACTCACACCAGCAATCCCAGCACTAGACAATGAGTCAATCACAAATGCTAGATTCAGATGCTTCCATGACTCCATGAGGCTTGGGGCGTTACCTAGATACAAACCATAACATTCCATCCCTGGCTCCCCAAAGACCCATGTACATACCTTATACAAAAGATACTTAGTCCATCTCCAAGAGTTACCAAAGTCCTAACAGTTTCAGCGTTGCTGAAAAGTTCAAGTCCCAAGTACCCTCCGAGATGGAAGGCAGACTCTTAGCTGCAAGCCCCTGTACAAATGAAAACAAAGTTAAACACTTCCAACATGCAATGGCACAAGATAGACATTACCATTCCAAAAGTTACCAATGGGAATACAAAGCAATGGACCCAAAGTAAGTTCAAAATCCAGCAGGGCAAATGTTAAGTCCTATAGTTGTATGTCCAGCATCTGAAGCTATCTGTGGCAAATTGTGAGCTCCAAAGGCCTTGTGTGACTCCACCCCCATGGCACTTTTAGGAGTTTTAACTCCCACAGCTTCTCTCTTATGCCTACTCTGCTCAATCTTTGCAGCTTTTCTTAGATGATCCACACTCCTGGCTTTTCCAGATTTCTGAGTTTTCCACTGTACAGCTTCACACATTGCCCTCTCAGGGGCACACTGCCTGGTCTCCTGGGCCCTCTGAAATCAGGGTGGAAGACTTTTTAACCTCATAACTTGTGAATTCTCCATGTGCCTAAAACCAGCACCTCGTGGATGCTGCCAAGGTCTGCTGCCAGCTGAAGCAGTAGCCAGTCTTTTCTCTTTCTTGGTCATAGGGGTCAAGTGCCTGAATTGCTGGGCACTCTGAACCTGATTGCAAGGAACAGATTCTCTATGTCACTGCCATTCTGGAACCTTGTGTGGCCTCTGTCACCATTCTGGAATGTGGCGCTCTGCAGCTTTCTTCCCTGGGGCAAAATCTTTCACTTTTGTAGTTTTGAGGCTGCAAAAGGTGGAGACCCACTGCTTCCTGGGATGCCCCCAGGCCATCTTTTTTATTTTTCTGTTCCTTCTCAGCAATCAAAGTTTCAGCTCTATCTTTACAGTCCACAGCTTTTCAACCAGATGGACAACATTTTAAATCACCATGCTGGGCTCTTTGCTCTTAATTTCCAACATAAATCTGGCTAAAAGCCCCCAACAGTAACCATACCACAGCCTCAACATTCGACTGCCTTTAAATTTCTTTTCCCAGATTAATTAGGCCACTCCCCTTAATCTCAGTCTCAGGCAAAATCTCTGCACACGTGCAGAATGCAGACAAACTTTCTGCCACACCATAACACACATTGTTTGGAGTCCAACAACCAATGTAGTCCTTCCCAGCAGAAACCTCTGGAGCCTGGTTTTTACCAACAGGCTTTCTATCAGCCTTTTGGTCTCCTGAGCTCTGACCAGAATCTCCCATGTATAACATCCTAAGCTGGTTCAGCTCTGCTGTTTTAGCTGATATCTCCAAACCTTCCCAAACTCTTCCCACAAGCCATTCCAGAAGGCTCTTGATCCATATGGTCAGGTACAGTCACAGCAATGACCCCACTCCTGGTACCAAATTTTGTCTTGGTTACTTTTCTCTCATTGTTGAGACAAAATAACTGATGCCCAAAGTGAAGGAAGGAGAGGTTTATTTCTTACAATTTTGGGAGTTTCAGTCTATACTTAGCTGGTTCCATGGCAGGGTTGCATGGCTGAGGGGACAGCCATGCATGGCATCTGTAAGTGGCAAGAGTGAACTGCACAAAAGAGGGAAAAACACACCTCCTTCTCAACCTTACATTGTATGTCAGCTCCACCCCTGGGTGGGTGCAGAACTCACACCGACAATCCCAGCACTAGACAATGAATCAGTCACAAATGCTAGATTCAGATGCTTCCATGACTACATGAGGCTTGGGGGTGGCACCGAGATACAAACCATGACACAGATCAAAGTCTTTAGGTTGAGGTTCATTTTTTAGTGTGGCATAATCCATTGATTTTGAAAATTATGTAACATATCCACTTTTATAGTATCATAAAATAATTTCACTGCCCAAAAAATCTTTTATGCACAATCTCTTCATTTCTCCTTTTCTCCATTCTCTAGAATTTCTGGCAGCCATTTATCTTTTAACTGTCTTCATAGTTTGGCCTTTTCTATAATCTCATATACTTAAAATCATATATGTAGTTTGATTCCTTTTTTTGTTAGACACACTTTATTTTTTAGGGCAGTTGCACGTTCTCAGAGGCTATCCTCCTCTCTCCCTGGCAGTCTTTCTCATAACATCTCCCACGAGAATGATATGTTTGTTATAATCATTAGATCATGGGGCCACTATATTCAGTGGATTCAGTTTGGCTCATTTCTGTTAGCAACATAGATTCCTCTATGTCTTTTTGTGGCTTGGCAGCTCATTTCTGTTTAGTAATAAGGAATTCTTTCTATGGATATACCACAATTTATACATTAACCCTTTGGAGGGCATTTTGGTTGCCTCCATGTTTCGAGATTCTCAGTAAAGTTTCTGTAGATATTTTTGTGTAGGTTTTTGTGTGGATATACATGTTTAACTCCTTTGCATAAATACACAGTTGTTCAATTTTATGTTGTATATGTTTAATTTTGTAGAAAACAAAAAATATGTCTTCCAAAAAAGCTGTTTCAGTATCGTTTCATCAAAATTAAATGAAAGTTCCTGTTTTGTTCCGTTTTTCCGTCAGTATTTGGTGTTGTAAATGTTTTGAAGTTTAACTCATAGTAAGTAATAGTGTTTTAATTTGTAATTCTAAGGACTTGGTGGTTTCACATCTTTTCATATGCTTATTTGCCTTATGTCTATCATCTTTGCTGAGGTGTTCACTTTTTTGCTGATTTTAATTTATTGTTTTCTTACAGTTGAATTTTAAAAGTTTTTATGATTTTAATTATCTTTTATCAGATTTTTTTGTACATATCTTTTATTAGTCTATGACTATTTTTACTCTCTTGATAATGTGTTTTTCAGGCAGAAATTTTTTATTTTAATGAGCTAACATGACATTTAAAATATATTCTTGTGTATCATTTTACAAAATGGCATTTATATGTGATAGAAACAAAACACAGTGAAAAGAAATAAGATAATATTTCCACTTTAAAGGACTGTGCTTTTATATAGCAGATCATTTTGTAACTTTATATTGACCAATTCCTATTAAAGAATTTTCACTTATGAAATAGTTTATTAAATATGATTAAAAACCTTCTCTTAATTTTTAATATTATATTTAGTATGAAAAATTGATCAAGGGTTTTTTTGTTAGCTTTGTTGTTTTATTTGTATTTATTTATTTATTATTTGGTACTGGGAGTTCAATTCAGGCCTCATACAAGAACTACTCATTTTAAGTGGCTAGTGTGAGGTTAGTTTTTATAAAAGCATACAGCTGTATAATGACCACTATAATTATGATTTAGAACATTATTATTAGCCTAGAAAGTTCCTTTGTGATCTATTGAAGTCCCCTCCCCTCCAGTGTGTGCATCTAGGCAATTGCTTATCTGCTTTCCATATTATAGATTAATTTGCACTCTCTAGAATTTATGTAAGTATATTTTACTAAATGCAGAAGATATGTTCTTAAAAAACATTGGTAAATTGAATTTTTATAAAATGAACCATTTCTTTTTTTCCATTAAAATATCTGAAATGCTAATTAAAATTCAGTTGGTATTCTTCATATTTTTGGTTGTTTTTTGTCCTGTCTCTTTTTAATAATTTCAGTCTGTATTGTGGGTAATTTAATGTATAAAGTTAACTCATAGCACATAATTTTTTTATTTTTTAGCACATAATTTTTTTAAAAGTAAATTATCCTTTAGTAGTTACCTACATCTGTGTGTTTTGTTTTTAAAGTTGATAAATACTTATTTTTAAGTATTTTGTATTTCATGAAAAATAAAATTTTGTAAAAAATATGAGAATGTTAATTCACTGTATATCATTATCTTCAAAGTAATAAATAATTTAATGGAAAAAGTCTACAAATCTTATTGTGTCTTTAGACTTTAATTCTTCCTTATACGATTATCATACAATTATCACTCAATAGACAGTTTTACCTCACTCTGTAAAATGTCATTTACCTTGTCTTATGCCTTCCTAGTCAGACCTCCAGGAGTGCAAGTAGATAAAAGAGCTCTTTTACTTCATAACATTATGTCCTTTGTAACTTCTCTTACACCATGCATGGTGTACTCTAAAAACATGCTTAAAAGTAGTAGTTCATCTCATGGATAGAACAGCACCACCAAGATGAAATACTAGAATCATTTGTGACTTTTTATCAAATGTACTGAACATTTCTTCCTATAGAAGAGTAAAGAAGAAAGAGTTAAGAATTCTTTTTGTACAAAAGTGAGTGGAGTTTTGTGGTTTTTCCCAGAAAAAATTGTTTCTAGAATTTATGCTGCTTCATTTATTAGTCATTTTGAAAATAGTTCTAAATAAAAGCCAAGTACTATGAAAATCTTCTCTTTTCCATTAAGCGTTTAAATTTCTGCTTTCTTTGAAGATCCTATACTGACAAAAAGAAGTAATCCTAATTTTAATTTATTTATGGTAAAACTGTGGGCAACTAGTATTTTGTATAACAAATCCTTAAGTAAATGACATTTTCTAGGTGATAAATGTTGGATCTGTTAAGAAATCCTGAAAATCTACATTTAAACATTGCCTCATGAAGCCTTCAGACAAGAAACAAAGTAAATGTTCACTGTTACTTTGAGAGACAGTGTATATGTGAGATGGGACTGAAGAATAATCTGATGAAAACAACCAACCTGAGAATTTATATTTTGTGTGATTATTCTTCTCAAAGGTAGTCAATACTTTTTTCCTTCTTAAAATTAAGAAAAAAAAATTCTTTTCTAGACTGTAGAATTTCCTTATTTTGGGGAATTGTTTTTGGAAGCCCAGGTGTATTCTTCCTTTCAGCCTGTACTGATGCTCCTCAATTGAACATGGGATTATGTCCCAAGAAACCTATCATAAAATGAAATTGTCATAGGTCAGAGTTGAATTTAATACACCAAATCTGTTGAATACCACAGCTAAGCAACAGTGCACTGTAGACCATGGTTACTTCCACTTGTGAGTGTGTGACTGACTAGGAGCTATGACTTACTGACACTACCCAGTGTCTTCAGAGAGTGTCTGTCATGCTGCATGTTGCTTTCTTGGGTAAAGATCCATATTGAAAATCAAAGTATGGTGTCTATTGAATGTGTATTCATTTTGTACCTCTGTAAGGCTGAAAAATCATATCTCAAGCCATCATAAATTGAACATTTGTAAATCAAGACTGTGAGGACAGTGATAGATTGGGCATGGTCCTGACTTCTGCTAATTACATCAAACACAAACACAGACATGAAAAATAAATAGTGTCTAAAACAAATTCTGCTAGTATTCTAATAGTGATATGTACAACATACAGTGGGTCAGAAAAAATTAAGTATGGCTTAGTGATGAGTTTTGAACTTTTTTTCTGTTTATAAGGTTGCTATTTATAACACCTGGAAAACTACAGAAGCACAAAAAGAAAATGAAGAATTTTAAAATAATCGTTTATGTTTTCATTTGTGTTTTATTAGCGGTTTTTGACCTGTTGTTTTTCATTTTATAATATAGACAATTCTCCATGTCATCAAATATCTTCCTACAATATCATTTTCAATGACTACATGCTCATATGTATTTGTAACATGATTTCATAGTCATATTCTATAGGTATAATATTTTTTGTTTAGCCAATAACTTCTTGCTAAACATTTTTAGGTTGTTTCTGCTTTTTGTTATTGTGAGAAACATTGTCAACAGGACTCACATGAATGTGGCTGATTGTTCCTTTTAAAAGAATTCTTGTTTTGTCAGAGAAATACAAAATACATGTACCTAGTCTAAAATTCTAATAGAAAAGGCCTATGAGAAAAGAGTGGCCATTTGATGTCTCTTTCTGAGTTTCTTTTTTTTTTGAGACAGGTTCTTGAGGTATAGTTCAGTTCAGGCTGGTTTTGAACTTACTGTGTAGCGCAGGCTGGGCTTGAACTCATGGCGATCCTTCTGCCTCAACCTCCCAAGCACTGGGATTACAGGTGTGTGCCACCATGCCTGGACATTTTAAATCTTTTTTCTCTTTTTCTTCCAGTTACAATATATATCTCCACTTTAAGTTATATATATATATAGCTATCTTCATTTATTTTAGACATTGTCCATTTACATTACATTATGGTCTCTGAGGATTTGGTGCCTTTACATTGCCATCACTTTTCCTCATATTCCACAAAGGTGCAACTTTTGGCGAATTGTCTTTAGTGTTGCATCATTACATTATACAGATATTATTCATAGTTGACTAGTATAATTAACTCTAGTGAAAAGTTTGCTTCTGACTTTGTTTTTCATGAAGTCAATAATGCCTTGTATTTCATTTGCTTAGTTTTTGTATCTTAATTTTTTCTGTACATTTTTGAGCTTCTTATTACGATTTTCCATAAGGAGAATTGCACCAGATTATTTATCTGTTTAAATTTGTTATTAAAGTCATTCTTTCAGGAAATTTTCATTCTTCTTCTTTTTAATGTACTGTAGACCTGCTGTCTTCTTAGGATTTTTCCTTTGTTGTTACCTCGGAGCTCTTTTTGTCTTTTTTTGACTCACCTATGGTAAAAATGTTGGCTTGCAAGCATAATTCATTCCTGAAACTTGCTTGTAATCCAAAGCACTTGTATATCAAAGTGAATTTTCTCATAAGAAATAATTTCTCCATAAGAAATAAAGGAAACTCAGATGACTTGTTCCATAACTCAAAAAATAGTCATACAACAATGATTACTATAAAACAAAATAATGAAATACAAAATATAAAGAAAAAGAATTTAACTG
>RJWT010032745.1:0-14052 GCA_004365215.1 Cuniculus paca | reverse complement strand
GCTCCTCCAATGATAATAACCAAAGTCATATTGGGGAGCCAGCCTGACAAACTCCTCCAGGAGAAGCAGTGGCTCCAAACAGCAGCACTTAGGAGAACCCACAACCCCACCGCTCTTCCTCTCCACGTCTCTTTTTATGCTGGTAACTTTCCTCAGGTGGGTCATCTACACTCCGCACCATGCTGATTTAATTCAGCTGGTGTTAAGTTGACCACCAATTTTTAATCCATAATAGTAAGCAAGTCCCCTTCTGATTAAAAAGAATATCATTTAACAATTTTTTAAATTCAGTTTTACTTATAAAATGAAAGCTTGGCTATAAGTAAGAGTAATCCTAGTGATTATTGACCACTGGAGTAACTTACCACAAAACCCCTCATGAAAATGACTTCTTACAGCTCTTCAGCAGGAAAATGCTGTGAAATGTTAATTCTCTGAGCAAATTAGAGAAAAATCATCCCAGTTAATAAAAAGTCTGAATTATAGCTTACTCTTAGGTGCAATCTTATTATTTCAAGTGCACACAACTCAAGTCTAAGAGAGGCATTGAAATGGGAACTTTGAATAGACAGAATAATCAGCCTGTCTACACATTAGCAGTACAGCCTTCTGCTTGTCTTTTGGAGACAGCATACTCAAACTGGGACCCTGCTAATGTGAAACTTGTTATGAAGACCAGCCTGAAGTTTATCCCTGTTTAGCCAGCATCCTCCTTGTAGAGAGCCATTAGTCTAAGAAGGTGATATGAGAATGCTTAAAACTGCTAAATCACCTAGGAGCTACTCTCTTCAAAGTACCTATTTGTATAAAAATACAGGATATACTCGTTCCTAATAACTTGCTATCAAAATGGCCTCCAACACAGTTGCAGGGAATGGAGTTGGTAGCCCTGTGTGGAAACACGGTGACTGGCCAGTGATAAAGTAGCCTTTTAAAATTATCGCACGGCATCCTAGGCTGGCGCCTCCTCCTACTCAGTGCAGATTCCTGCATGTGTGTGAGTGGGATGGACGGAACCTGGGGCCCAGTTTGCTGTCTGACGAGCTTCACCGGCTTCACAGCGGAAGCCCCATGAAGACCTCCCACCCTCCCTGTCCATGGCAAGCAGAAGCCGACTCGGCAGGATCTGCTCCTGGTCTCCCTGCAGGCTGTGAGGACACACAGCAAAAGAGAAGGGGCCCACGCAGAGTGCCGGCACCCTGGCTAGTCATATTCAGAATCCCTGTCTGGTTTAGAGAATTGTAGGCATTTTTATTCATATATCAAGCAAAAAAATTTTAATTCCACCTATGGCAGTAAAGCCATCACAAAATTCTCAAGATGCATTTCATTTTCCCTAAGAAAATAGAATGATAAAAAAAAGTAAGCTTCATGTAGTAGAGCTTAATATTTTGATAAAATCAAGATTGTGCAGTGAATTAAATGAAAATCTGGGAAACAAGAAATGAAACTGGCATTTTCATTAAGGTAGAATGTATCATAATAGATGAAAAAGCCAAAAAGAAAATTGCTACTAAGATGGAAAGACAGAGATGAATTTTATGTGGTGTTTTATTATGTGGATATTTGTTGAAGTTTTTTGTCTTTATCTAGGCAGTGCGATTCAAGTTCTGAAAGAATGGAATATGACAGGAAAAAAGAAGGTAAGAGTAATACTGATTGTGAAGTAGTAGCATCTTCAATCAAACCCTCATTGCCGCCATTTTAACAAAGATATCAATTCATGCTTCTTTCAAATTCAGTGATGTGTGCACCCAGAAAGCGTCTCGATTTGTGACTTCCCTGAGTCCTCAGCCCTCTCACTGTGAATGTCTACTTTCTTCCATGTCTTTAGCCGCAGACATGCTCAGCAAGTCCCAGCGTTGTGTTTCTTTGTTAGGGTTAGGGGAACCCAGCCGGAGGATTCAAAACATTCAAGACATTAGCTTGCCTGGACATATCCCGTGGCACAATGGGACAAATAAAGGAGTGTTTCCTAGATACTTAAACGGTTCTAAATAGAGTTTCATGTGTTCTCAACAGAAGGAATTTGTCCAAGGCCACCCTGAGATGGGTTTTCTAGCTGAGCATAAGGTAGATCTTTAATAAAAGAAGAAAGAAAATACCATTCCTTGAGGACTGAAGGAGGAGGTTTTCCTCTGTCCCATTCAAATGACAATATTTCACCTCACTGTCTGGTCCTGTGGAGACTGTGACTTCTGTACACATGTGCAGTGTGCAAGGTCCACAATGGCACCCCAAAGCCCCATTTCGGTCTTCCAGGAAGTATTACACCAGCAACCAGGGACTCTTCCAGGGGGTGATCGCAGGCCTGTGGACAGGTTCCCAACACACATAAAGGAGCGTTACCTCCACACAGGCCCAAGGTCACTGGAATCCCCCTTTCACGTTTTTTCTCCTCCTGGTTTCGTGTAGAGTGGAAAGAACTAGGAGATTTTTTACATCTTTGTGTGCCACCACTTTTGACAGTCTCTGCTTGTCTTTAATCATAGCTTAGGCTTCTGTGCAAGATGAGGATGATTTGCAAGTGCTTGAAAGGCTGTATTTATCTTTACACCGAAAAATTTCAGATGTGTGGTTTGGGTTTTCAATTTCTCTGATGAAAAGCGAAAAAGCAGACAGCAGCGGCAGACCCAACTCATTACTGCAGCTCCCTCTAGAGCAGCGACGGCGAACCTTTCAGAGCTTTCAGTGCTGCAGACAGCCCACCATGGCACGCGTGCTGCAAGAGTATGTAGCAAGAGTATGTAGTACAGTGCTGCAAGGCACTGTAGCCTTCCGAACAGGACTCCAGGTGGGCAGCTGCAGGGCAGGCACAGAATCAGTACCAGCGGCCCCTGCCCCTGCAGCCAGTGATGCACATCTTTTTTATTTTCTTATTTTTGTTTTTATTATTTATTTATTGCAATGCACATCTTTAACCAGAGCAGAGTGCAGCTTCAGGAGAAAAGAAAGGGAGTGGGGAGGAGAAGCTTCTCAGTCCAAGTGCCCAGAGAAACAGAGCCAGCTGGTGTCAGCTGGTTCTGCCAGAGCCCAAAGTGGGCAGGACTTCCTCATGGGTCAGGGACCAGGGCCTGTACCCTGCTGACTGTCAGGGACACTGGGTATCCGCTGGGAACAGAACCAGAGCCACACAGAGTGTACTGCCACATGATCAGGACCACATGCTCTTAGTTCCCTGGCTGGCCCTGCATGTTCACTGCAGGACATTTTCGGGGAGATGCAGTAAGACCTGTCCTGTTATAGTACTGGGGTCCCAGGGGTCATGCTGCTTCAGAGTAAGTGAAATGAAGCTTGTAGCACTGTTTCTCCAGCCACAGAGTGACCAGGGATCTGGCTGCACAGTCCCAACCCAGGAAGCCCAAGTGAGACTGGCATCAACTTGTAGCAGTCTGCTCAGCTTGAACACCCACGGGGTGACTGTGGAGCCTGGGGCTGCCTGGGGCCTCCCAACCAGTGGCAGCCATGCTAGGGATATCCTAGTCAATAGGACCTGTTTCACAGATGCCACCTGCCCTACAAGAACCAGCCTTTCTCCTCCTTCTTAGGCCTGCCTTTCTCCACCAGCCTGCCCCTGGTCTCCTGCTCTCCTGCGTGTCAGAGCCTTAGTGCCCACCTGGCCTTACCTACCCATCTTAAGAAAGGAGCTCGCCGGATGTGGTGCACAGCTGTAGGCCTAGCACTTTTGAGGCTGAGGCAGGAGGATCACTGTGGGTTTGAGTCCAACCTAGGTTACATAGCAAGTTCAAGGCCAGCCTGCACTACATACCAAGACCCTGTCTCAATACAAACAAAAAGAAACAAGCAGGGCCCTCAGGACACCAAGACTGAACTCAAGTTCGTTGGGGCTGTTGTCATAAGGTTTTACTGTGTTACCATTCGTACATCAAACTCTCAAGTAGAAAAAAAATATTTAAATGAATTTGGATGGCTAATAAAAATGTAGGCATTTTTACTTATCCTATTAAAAGAGCTCGTACCAAAAAAGATGATCTTATTTTTAAATCTGCAGTTCACTTTGTATTTCAAGGCCCTGAGCTGAATAGTATTATTTTTCTCATTTGCTTCTCACCTTAGAATAATAAAAGAAAAAGAAGCAAGTCCAAGCAGCATCAAGGCAACAGAGATGCTGGGGACAAGGCCGAGAGGCCTGATGCAGGGCCTGCACAGCCGCAGGCCCCCATGCAGAACGGCCTGGCCAGTGGCTGCGAGAAGGACAGCTCGTCCACAGACTCAGTTGGAGAGAAGCCTGCCCTGCCCTCCCGGCAGAAGAAAATCTCCATCCTCGAGGAGCCCCCCAAGGCACTGCATGGGCTGGCAGGTCAGTCACCCCACAGCTCTGTGGGGTCCTGGAGGGGAGAAGCCCCTGCTGGGGGCACCCAGCAGCTTCAGAGGCCAGGAGGCAGGTGTGAGCAGCAGGGTGGGCGCCTAGGCAGACAGCGGCAGTCAGACACGGCTGTGCCTGCGAGGATCGGCAGGACGTGGGAATTCTAGTTCCGAACAGTATTCTTGCTGGACAGTTTTGCTGGAGTAAACTGATGACAAAAAGACAGGTTATTGTTTTCTTTCAGAAAGGGTAGACCTCACTATTTTAACGCCTGGTGATTATATAAGATATCATAGGACATAATTAACCACGGTGTTAGAATCTGGAATGTCAATTATTTGTGCTACCTCCATACTTGGATTAATTTCTACTGGCTGCTTCTTAACATACTCTGACCCTCGGTGCTTCATTTCCTCAGTAGAATCTATACAGCAAGCACAGTCTTAATTCGTTTTCTGCTACTGCTGTAACAGAGTACCACAGACAGTATAAATTACACACAACAGAAGTTTACTTGGCTCATTTTTTTTTCTTTTTCTTTTCGTCTTTTTGAGACAGGGTCTTGCTATGTAGCTCAGGCTGGCCTTGAGCTCACTTTGTAGCCCAGGTTGGTCTCAAACTTGCAAAGATCCTCTTGTCTCAGCCTCCTGAGTGCTGAAACTACAGATGTGTGCCACCATGCCCGGCTGTTGGCTCACTTTTTAGAGCCCAGGAAATGCAAGATAGAGGAGCAGAGAGCAAAGTGGGGCCCAAACTCCTCCCTGCCACGTCTGCTCCTGCAGCCCCTGCTCCACCCCCTGACAAGGCCTTGGTCCATTCCTAAGGGTGGAGCCCTAAGACCAGTTACCTCTCCACACTGCTGTGCTGGAGGCGAGGTTTCCTAACAGGAATTTGGGGGACATACTCAAACCGTAGTACACGATTGCACAAGTACCTGATGGATCACTGGTGCTTACAACTGTCTGACCCATTGCCCCATTTTTATAACAAATTCTAAAATAAAGTTTATACATAACGACATACCTAGAAACAGTATTTCAGTGGAATGTAAGGACCACAGGAAAAACTGAAATAGAAGGCCTAACAAAGTGGTCAGATGTTCACACCCACTTGTAATGAATCACTTTGCTTTCAGAAGAGGTAGACAGTATTCATATGTGACAAGTGAAGAAACCATCAGTAAGCACACATGTGCACATGTATGTGGGTGTGTACATGTGTGTGTGTGTGTTTAGTCTCCAGGAATTCAAGAATACAGACTCAGAATGATGTGTGCTGAGTGCCAACCCCAGTGCCAGGCCTGCTGGTGTGATTGGCCATGTGCTCTTTCACTTGGGGAGAGAGTCTTAGTGACAAACACCATAAAATGCCTTCTTCCCATTGAATGACACAGAACTTGCATCCTAGAAACTTTCAAATCCTGAAAACAAGTAGTAAAACTGTCCAGGCTCATATAATTTTAAAAAAGAGAAGAAGGCTGTGCATGATGGTACATGCCTGTAATCCAGCACTTGGGAGGCTGAGGCAGGAGGATCCATGAGTTTGAGGCTAGTCTGGGCTACAAAATGAGTTCAAGGCCAGCCTGAACTGCATAACAAGACCCTATCTCAAAAACACCCAAAAATTGAAAAAAGAAAATTTTAACAATAGTGTATGTCCAGGACAGGAGAGTGTGTCTGCTTACACATGACTGCTCTGTTATGCAAGACAGACATTCCTGTGATCGTGAATCATGCAGTCACTTTTGGCAAGTGTTCACATCATCCTCTGGTTTTCAGCTGACTCCAGTCTAGTAGCGGACACTTCAATAAACACCTTGATACCACATTTCTCCAGCTTCTCTTGTGATTATGGTGTCCTGGATTCATTGAGTGACTGTTGAAACTCCTCCATCACTCAGGGCACCATAGATTCTGAGGAGGACACAGTGGCCTGGGCTCTGAGGGACCAACATTCTGGTGTTCTTGTAGAGCAGGCTGTGGGTAAATTGACCAGTTCTGTTACTTCCCTCAGCACCGGACAAACACCCGACACCCACAACTGAAGGAGAGGTTTAGTTTGGCTCAGTGTGCAGAGGTGTTGGTCTGCAGGCTGCTGGCCGCAAGGGAGGGCAGCATGGTCCTGGGATGCTGTGGAGGAAAACCTGCTCTAGCAGGGTGGACAGAGAAGGGAGGAGCCAGGGAGGGCATGCAGCCTTCCAGATCCAGGTCCAGACCCGCTGTTCCACCCAGGCCCTGCCGCCTAACAGCAAGTCCACTGTGAGCCTGGCTCTAGCACTGAGGCTCGGGATGGGGGCATCCAGATACAAACCCGACTGGTGAGTTTAGGTTGGGGCACAGCGCATGAGATTCCTATGTGGAAGTGTTGAGTGTCAGGACCAGGAGACCAGGTGGCCCAGAGCCCGCCTTCACACACACAAGGTGCTCAGCACACAGTCCTCACCTTGGAAAGCTCAGGCCAGAGGAGACGGGGAGCCCAGAAGACACTGCGTGGTGACAGGTGCTGTGTCAGTCAGTGCTCACTAGGAAACAGATACAGTGTAAGGTATATAAGGCTTTACAGAGAGGCTCACAGTGGCCGCCTGCAGGACCAGGTGTGGAAGAACACAGAAGGCCTGTTGCACTGGAGGTCCCAAGGGTCCAGTCAAGTTGAAGGCCTGGAGCTCACCGCAGTGTCCTGTGCAAGTCCAGAATGGGAGACCAAGGGTCTGCACCAATAGCCAAGGCGAAGGCTAGGGGTCCCCCTAAAGAAGCAGAAGCAGCCCTCATTCTTCGTTCCTCTTTCACTGCGTGCAGGTCACAAGCCTATTGCTTGGTGGGACTCACACCAGGGTGGGTCTTCCATCCCCAGTAAGTCCATGTGGCCACACCCCGAAACCATGCTGGTCCAGCGTGCTGGGTGTTTCTTACTCAAGTTGGCAAACGGCTTAACCTTCACAGTGCCAGCTCGTGGACGGAGCACAGGAGAGAGGTGTGAAGTGAAGGACACACTCTGTAACACACTAGGAAGTCCGGAAGCTGTTCATAAGCACTGATTTTCTTCCAGAAACATTTCTTAACCATTCCATTAGAAGTTCTGTCATTCAGAGCATCCTTCTTTACTACATGACAGTAAATAATGACAACAAAACAGCCTATTTCACTTTGAATCCAAATTCTCCGGGAATTTTTTAATTCAGTTTTCACTATGCTTGCAGTTTTGACAGTGTTTTGATTTGGGCAAGAGGAAGAAAGTAAATAATCAGGTGGTAGATTCCCAGCTTATTACTGCTTTCACCTGAGTGATTTCAAAACCTAATTACTCAAGTTGCTGTTTCAGTATCAGTCATAAACTGAAAGCCTAGCATGTATATTTGTTCATTTACTTATAATTTATACCTTCTCTTAAAGCAATTCAGCACCTCTGTCGAGTGTGTAACAATGGAGTGAGAGCCATGTGAAAAGACCCACTACGCTTTCCAGTTGGTAGCTGCCTTGACAGCTCATGCTGTTGGGGGAGTTCCCAGGCAGGGCTGTGGTGAGCCCTAATGTGAGACCCGCCCCCCAGGAGTTCTTGTGTACAAGGAGCTGAGTCAGCATTCCTTGGGTTCATGAGTTTAGCATAAAGGCATTAGTTGCTAGCATCACTGATTGAGTGCAGATCTTTGTGCTTTCTGTAAACTTTTTTTTTTTTAGCGGCATCAGGGATTGAACTCATGACCTTGCACTTGCCAGGCAGGCACTTAGGCCACTGAGCTAGATCCCCGGCCCTCTGTACACTTTCCTGTTAAAGAATAAATGTTGGGCTGGGCGTGGTGCCGCACACCTGTAATCCCAGCACTCGGGAGGCTGAAGCAGGAGGAGAGTTTGAGACCAGCCTGGGCTATAAAGTGGTCTCAAGGCCAGCCTGAACTGCATAGCAAGACCTTGTCTCAAAGAGACAATAAATAAATAAATACATAAATACATAAAAACATAAATAAATGTTGGTAATGGAAAGTTATTAGATGTTCTTACAAAAGGAAGAGAATTCCCCTGGTTGATCATTAACTTCATTAGCAGCCCACATGTTATGATCATAAATTTTAGAATGAGTATAATTAGCTAATTTTACTCCCCAAAGATAATGAAGGTTCATCCAGGACAGTTGATGGCAAATCTCTTAAATGACTTTAAAATGCGCATTCAACCTACAAAGACTCAAGGGTTGGAAAACCAAGGGAAGGTCTTTCTTTGTAACTCTCTGTATGGCAAAAGCCTGATTCAGATCCATGCCGCTTGTGTGGATGCACGGAGAGCTGCCGCTGAAACCACAGGCTCCCTCACCCCTGAAAGATGCGTAACTGAGAAGTCAGAAAGGCAGTAAGGACAACTGTATAACGATATTCTGTGCTGTTGGGTTCACACATGAGCGTAGGGAGATCTCTGGGCTCCGACATGGAGCATTATCAGGCTCTTGAGTAATGAAACTGGCAATGCAGGCCGCCCAGTGCCCACTGGCGGGAGGCTATGCGCAGGTGAGAAGCATGTTTCATCATTTTACAACACCTTGACATTTAGGATCTCTCTGTTTGAAAGTCTCAAACATGATCATTATTCTGGTAGAGAAGTTAGCTTTGAGATAGTTGCAGGTGGCCCGGGGGTGTGAGTGTGACTTCCTACGTGAAAAAGTCGCCAGCACCACAGCACCAGCATCTCGGGCTGTAAATAGAGCGCTGGGGAGCGGGACAGTGTGGCAGCTCTAGGTTCTGCGCAGAACTTCCCACTCTCAAATGGGAGAGAAAGGGTGCCTTTATGGAGCATGTCAGTTGCTTCTTTCTCATTTGTGCTTTCTGTAAAACAGCAAAAACACGACAGCACATCAGCACTCCTTCATGGTGTTTTTATAGTATCGGGTTTTCAAGCAGAGTTTTTCATGTGGCTGTTTGCCCAAACCCTGAGGCGATCCTCCCGCCTCTCTAGCCCTCTGGTGGACCAGAAGATTGGAAATGACCAGGAGGAAAGTTGCAGCTGGCTTAGAACGTTACCAGGAGCACGGAAGGTGTGTGTTCCAGGGCTTCAGGAGTTCCATCTCAGAACCGGCCCACAAGCAAGAGACACGTTTGGATTCTAACTGTGGTCTCATAGCTTAGTAGATACGTTAACCACTCTGCGCCTCAGTCTCCTCCTTGGTAAAACAGAAAACACGAGCCCGCTTTACAAGATACTAGAGTGCAGCCACGAGACGTGTAGCATGGTTAGCACAGGGTCTGGTCAAGAGTAAACCCATGCGGTCGTTCGCTTGTCTGTCGAAGAAAAGTTTTCAGTATCTTTGTGTGCAGGTACTTCTCTAAGTTACCAATATGTAAAGTTTGGCTCCTAGGAAGTTTACATTCCTTGAGGAGAGTGTGGAAAAGAAACAGGCGGGCAGGATACAAATATGGTACGGAGATAGATGAGTCGCGGGGATGCGCGGGAGGCTGCAGTGGGGGCGCAGCGGCCTCAGATCCAGACAGCGAGCTCAGCAGAGGCAGCTGACTGAGAGGTTAGCTCTGCCATCCAGGATCTCTCGTCAGGCATGCATTGGGTCAGCCAGTGCCTTGCTGCAACCTTCATTGAGCACCTGAGCAGAAGTCCTTGAAAACTAAAACCAGAGGTTTTCACTGTTTTTAAGAACGAAAGATAGAATACTTTACTAACACACATCCCCGATTTAAAAGCATGTGACTCATGAACGTCACTGTTGCCCTGACTCACTGAGTCAATCAGATTGTGAATGAGTCTGACTGACAGGCATTCTCCCAGAACAGGACCTGGTTGTCAGTCAGAGACCGTATACATATATACATGATATTAAGTAGTTCTATGAACATGTGTTTGTAGCTTTATTTTACAGCACATGGTTACTCTTTTCACGTCGCTTCAATTCTGACTTAGCGTCTGAATTCCTGGTCTTGACTCCCATTCACGGCTGTGTGTGTCTGCCTGTTCCATTTATCGTGGACGGCAGAGTAGAGGTGGAGACAGCCACAGGGCGTAGTGGACACACGAGGCCCTTCGGTGTTTCCCAGTGGGTGCATCGGTGAAACCTCCTTTGTCCTCAGAAAGTACATCTGCTACCGCTCAACAGCAAGCGCACCAAATGGCTTCTTTCCTCCTGCCACCCGCATCAGTCTCGGTGACTTCCGCTGCAGACAGACTCAAACATGCAGACCCCTTGTGCAGATCACAGGGCTTTCAGAAAACATTCGAGTCTTTGAACAAAGATTTAAATGGTTCTGCTAACATGCAGGGAAACTACAGAGAGGTGGGCACTACTGATTAGCATGCCCACCTTGTGTCATTGAGATCTTAATCTCTTGTCTTTATTATCTATCATCTTATAATATAAATGAACCTATAAAAGTACTCGTGACATATAGGATCTTGTCAAGACAATGTAAACAAAACTAACAGCTTTGCTTCCAGTTGGAAAATCACCAGCTTTAATGTCTTCTGAGCAGCTTGAGTTCCACAGGATTTGAATGAAATAATAAAGTCCATCTGTGCTTGATAAAAGATGAGAAGGTGGACCTGACCTGTGTCAGAAGCAGCCTGTCCGTTTAGTCTCCATTCCAGGGGTGTCAGTTCCCGCACATCTCTTAATCGCCCATCACCAGAGGTGGAGGAGGATGAGATGCAGCTCGCAGGATGCAGGCATGGTAACGGAGAGTTTACTCGGGGCATTGTCACTGGGATGCTCTCTGTGTCTCCAGAGAGATACCAGTAGCTGCTGTCTCCATCTCTCCCTCTCTCTCATTCCTCAACCTATTTGTTATGGCTTGAAGCCCATCTCTCTAGAGCAACTGTTCCCATTAAATTTTCCACAGGGTCTCATACATTTTTTGTTTGTTTTGTTTGGTTGGTACCTCACCAGCCCTTTTTAATTTTTTTTTTAATTTTGAGAGAATCTCACCAAATTGCTAAATTGCCCAGGCTGGACTCAAACTTAAAATTGTCCTGCCTCAGCCTCCCAGAGTGCTAGGATTATAGACATCTGCCACCATGCTAGGCGTGACCTCCAAGTTGTGAATCTACATTTACTCCCTTCCCTCCAAATCTTCCTCTATTTCCTAATCTCACAAGCACAAGCCAACCTAATATGATAAAGAGCGGGTGTCATGTTCTGGCCTATAGCCCAAATGGTCTGCCCCTGCATCCTGCTCTGCCTCATTTGTGCAGAAAATTACAGAGTTTGAGTTTCTGGCTTTAAATCACTTTATCCAAATGAGAAAGTTTGGAAAATTCAGCCAAGTTTAAAGGGGAAAAAATTCTACTTCCAAAAAACAACTATTGTTAAATTTTATTTCAGATTTTTTTAAACACACAGATATATTTTTTACAAAACTCATATTATACAGCAGGTGAACTTGTGTATTTGCTTGTTTAAAAAGTTCTAGGCTATAAAAGGTTGTACTAATCTCATTTACTTTCATTGTAAAACTAATTAGTAAGGATAATGGGTCGTTTTTAAGAAGTTTAATTTCCATTTGCATTTCTTTTGTAAATATTTAAGAACACTAAGATCATTACCAAAGAGCTATCACTTACATTATCATCCATTATAAAATACTATTATAATCACTTAAGTACTTTGAAGAGAATGGTAAGATACTTTTTAAGTAACCCAGACATTAGGAATTCTAGACCTAATTCTAAGACAACAAAGTTATAATTTGCTTTTTATCAATTCTGCCACAAAGAACTATCTATAATAATTTAATCATGATCAGATGGTGTGCTTTACCAAAGTCATATGTATAAAGACCAGGAAGCTGTCTTCATGAGTTGAAATAATTGCTATAGAACTACTCCAGTGTAATACATTGTTTAGCGCTAATTCATGTCTTCTCTGGGTCGTGAACATGTGCATCGCTGTGCAGATTGTGAAAACCTTGAACCCCAGCCCAGGTACTTCTCCCAATGGAGGGTTTCTTCTCTTTGGCCCTGCTAACGAACACCAGCACAGCTCATGTTTTACTGTGTAACGCAGTCAGATCACAGACGATGAAAGTGTGAAGTTGACGCCAAGATTTAGTACCTGGCAACCTGACAGCTGTGGGCATTGAGAGGGTTGCATGTGGGAATGATTGTGTGAGCCACAGCTGGATACAAATGGGCGCAGCTTGACCGGAAAACAACTTGGTACAGCTCATGGAGAACTTTTCGGGGGGAAGAAAGGCCTGAATTTGTACCTTCTTCATCACAAACCCCATCAAATTGTTACAGTAAAGGGATGTTTCTTCTTTTTACCGGTCCCGTTTGCAGTACATGGGGACTGCATTCCTCACAGGAGTTGGCACATGAACATAACGCATCTCAATTTTCATCTCCTTCTTCCTCCATCTCTTGGTCCCCTTCCTGCTTGCTAAGGATCTGCCTGTTTCCTGTTTCCTGTCATGTATCTTTCATTCTGCTCTTTCAGTTTTGTACATTTTCAATCTCTAATGTAGGAGAAACCAAGTGATGTTTAAGCTTGGGCATCTGATTAGTTTCACTGAGCACTGTGGTCTGCCTCTTATGTGAAGCGGCACAGTATTGACTGAAAGGACTCTTGTGACACGCCCATGACACAGTCTTGTTACCTGTGGACATCCCTTAAAATGCAAGCATTTTAAGTTTTTAGAATGAGATAAACTCAAAGTAAATATAATCAAGTAATGCCAACAGTTGCAGTAAATATAAATGGACTAAAAGTTATAATTGAAAATTAGAGTTTGACAGTGACAGACTGGATGAAAACAAAAGACCAGAATGTGATTATCCTAAGAAATGTACCTTAAGATAAAGACAAAGACAGGCCAAAAGGCGACATACCAAGGGTCAGTGTGCTGTCCAAAGAGTTAGGTGTAATAACACTGAGATGGTTGTCTGTATTCAGATCTGGTAAATATTTTTATTAAGAAGAAGGTTCAAGGAAAAATTAAATTCAGCCTGTAATCCCAGCACACATAGGAGACTGAGGCAGGAGGATCACCACAGGTAGGAGGCCAGCCTGGGCTACATAGAGAGTCCAAGGGCAGCATACTGAACGTAGCAAGACCCTGTCTCGAGAGAAAAATAAAAGTTCAATGTTACGTAAGCTTTTCGGAGCCACTTTTAAATGTATGGAAAATGATTCAGTTAAAATGTATACAGCCATTCGTAGTAGCAAGTGCCTGTAATTCTAGCATCCTGGGAGGCTGAGGCAAGAGAACCCCATGTTGTAGCCCAGCCTGGGCAGTTTGGTGCTTAGCAAGACCGTCTCTGAATAAAAAGGCCTGGGGGAGCAGCTTCCTGGAAGGACCCCAGGACCAAGCCCCAGGGCTAACAGATGATTTACTTATGTTACTTTCACAACATATTTTTATACATTGCACAATTTTTATTGAGATCTGAGCAGATTGGGTGTTCCCAGAGATAGCATTTTCTTACCAAGATATGACTAATTTGGTTCAAGTACAGTAGCTGATAAATATTGAAGTCACAACCAGGGACTCATCAAATTGGGCTCCCAGCCTGTTGCAGAGGCTCACACCTATAATCCCAGCTACTTTGGAGGCTGAGGCAGAAGGATTGCAAGTTCAGTGACAGCCAGGGCAACTCATCAATAGCCTATCTCAAAAATATAAAGCCGGGCCTGGTGGCGCATGCCTGTAATCCCAGCACTTGGGAGGCTGAGACAGGAGGATCGTTGTGAGTTCAGGACCAGCCTGGGCTACAAAGTGAGCTCAAGGCCAACCTGAGTGG
>RJWT010032744.1:0-14054 GCA_004365215.1 Cuniculus paca | reverse complement strand
AACAGGTAAGATTGATGCATATTTTGCCCCTTTTTTTAATGTCACAACATCCATCTATCTATCATTTGTCTATGAATATATGAAAGACAGTTCCAATGCTACCTCTTTGGAGAAGTCTTCCCAGATTAGGTAGCAGGTACTCCCACAGCATCCTTTGCCTCACCTGGCTGCAATGCTTATGGTCTCTAAGAACACCTCTACTCCAGAGAAGGAGCCTACTTTGACTATTAAATCTTGTCTACACAATGTTGAGCACATGGTGAGTGTTCAATAAATATTTATGAAATAATCAGTAACGATAAGCATCTGAATTAGTAAAAACTAATTAGGCCTGAACTAATCAATTGATAACAAGAATGTACTGAGCAGTGATGGAAGTAAGGAAGAAAATCTGGAGTCTAAGTACACCATGTATTGCCACATCACTTTGAAAAAATTATTTTTCTCTAATAGTCAAATGATACAAATAGCTACCATTTAATGTATGTCAAATATGTGCTAAGTAATTTTAGCTCTTACCTGATTTAATCCTCACAGTGTATAAATGATATGCTAATTTTTTGTTTCTTGTTAACAATTAGGAAACTGAGGTTCAGAGAAATTGTATGATTTCCCCCAAGTCACACAGATAGCCGACAAATAGCAAAGACAAGATCTCCAAAGTTCTCGCTTCCTTCATTCTATTATATTTGCTTCTTTTTCACCTTGGTTTCTTCACCAATAAAATGGGGATGTAATGATGTCTGTGTAGTCAGACAAGATTGTTTTAAGATTCCAAGGAGATAATAAACTTGAAAGCACCACTTGAATGTAAGGAAAATTATATGTAATAAGCAACTCTCATGGGCCCACACAAATGAAGCAGATGGTTTCTATCTACCGTGAGCTTTCAAACAAGTTGTGAAGGAAAGCTTTGTAAACAGGAAAACTAAGAACACACATCAGTAAACTGATTTAAGGAAACTACCAGGAGCAGCATGTCATACAGGCTGAGCTCTAAGAACAGTGCCGAGTGGCTGTACTGCCTGGACTGTGCAATGGTCTGCTCCCAGGCCTGCTCCCTGTCACCTGTCCTCCACAGAGCAGACAGAGGGATTTTGTTAAGGCTTATGGCAGTTCTTTTTTGGTTAAAAAATATATATTTTATAAATCAGATTTATCCCAAATAAAATTCACCATTTTTAGGCATGCAGTTTGACGAGTTTGGACAGATATACATGGTTGTATAATCACTGCCACAATTAAGGCACAGAATATTTCCATCTCCCACATAAGTTCCCTTGTGCCCCTTTGTAGTCAATCCCACCCCCTCCACTCCCACCCCAATCCCTAGAAACCACTGATGTAATTTCTGTCCCTATGGTTTTGGCTTTCTCAGAATGCAGAAGGATCTTTTCAGTAAGTTGGACCAAGATGTTGTATTTCAACTCCTCCTGGCATTCAGAATGAAACCCAAGTGCCATTCCATGGCCAACAAGCCCTACATGCTGGCCTATTTACTTCTTTAGCTTCTCTGGGTTTCCCTATACTCCAGCCTCCAGCCTCACTAGTGTTTTTGCTGATTTCTGTCTCAGAGCCTTTGCATCCACTGACTTGCTTTCTTATCTATTCTTTCCTCTAACCACTCTCCACTATTTAACTCTGATTTCCTCCTTCAGAATACTTATCAGTATACGAAATGACCTTGCTTTCACTTATTTGTTCACTATCTCCTTTTCCTAAAACTGTAATGTCCTTGAGAGCAGGAAGACTGACTATATTGTTATTAAGGGCACTATTCCTAGAGGTCAAGAAAGTGCCAAAACATGACTGGTCTTATACTGAAATTTGTAAAATGAACAAATGTGTGTCAAAGAAGCTGCAGAATGGTGAGGTCCATGCAGCTGAAATTATAAGGAAGGGTTCAAAGAAGAAACAGTTTCATATATCATATGGGGCAGAGGCAGGGAAGAATGGCTACAGTTCAAGAACTAGGTTTTCTGCACTGCTATTCCATCTCCTCCCCAAGGACCCCCTCTGAAGGCATCAGGGAGGATCAGAGAGACAGAGTAGGTGTCTCTCTTGCCCAAGCCCATTGGCACCCTCAGGCCTGTCCATCTATTTTTTTTTTTGGTATTGGGGATGGAACTCACTACCTTGTTATCATCTATCTCTTCAGACACAGGGCTACCTGCTCTTTGCCTACCCTGGAATTCAGAAAGTATTTCAACCCCTTTGTGCTCTGGAATCATCTTCAGTGTTCCTCTCTGTGGAAAAGGAGCACACAATCCTGTTACAACCCTGACAGCAGTAGGAGACACATTCCTACCATACGGATCTCTACACCCTCAGCGGCAAGTACACATGGACACAAGGTATGCTGATATCTACAATTCCCCAATCTGATGTCCTACTTTTCTTCCTCAATTAGCATTAGAGTTTTGAAAACTTAATTTTGCTATAGTTTATTATGTCAGTTGGGAGTGGCCAAGGGAGAAGGAGAGGGATTTCTTTGCTATGCGAACATCTGTTTTACTGGACAGGATTTAAACTATGACCACAAGATTGGAGCAGAAGCTTATAGATCATCCAATTCCCATTTTGGAATTTTACATGAGTCCTAGAGAAGTTAAGGAACTTGCCTGGGACCACCAACAGACACATGATCACAGGGATAGATGAGAACTTGAATTTTTTGACTTCTAGTCCAGACTTCTTACCATCAGAAAATTCTCTTCTTGAGATTAGCTTCCATTGCTTTCCCACCATTGAAACTGTTCTTTTAAAGGCCAACAGTAGCATCAATCAACAAATACAATGGTCTTTTATCAGTCTTTTTTTTTTCAATTTGCCAAGACCAGGTGTCAGACCCTGCTTATCACCAAGAATTTACTGAAGCTCATTCCCTCGCTGGGGTTCCACATGTAGCAGAGTGCTCTGGGGTTTCCTTCTGCTCCTCTGACTCCAGGTCCTTTTGCGAGGCGGAGTCACCTGTGGATCACTGAAGGTAGCTTCCCTTGCTTACCTGTACCTTGATGGATTCTTCCTTGGACCCTCCTTCTTCTGTCTACCTGTGCATCCTGCCCCAAGGTATCACACCCACTCTCAAGGCTCTTCCACATAGGGCAGCAGAGTCCAATTCTCCTTCTAGCTCAGAAACTTCTTCTAAATGCCAGAACTACCTCCCAAATAAACTGCTCAACATTCCAGAAAGTGATCCTGCAAGGACCTGAAACTCATGCTTGTGATTTGAGTTGCTATCTTCCTCTCTCTCCTGGTTGCATGCTTCTGAACTTGATGGCATAGCTGAACTCCACCACTGAGGTTCAAAATTAAAAGGACTCCTATGATCTCCTCTCTTCTATGTTCAACTAGGTCTCACGTATTCGGCCTACACCCCCCACCCAACCATCGTTATGTTTCATTGCCTTTTCTTATTCAGACTATACATGTCTCTCTCTGCTCTAAGACTCATTTATGATCTCCCTTCATCAGGCTCTCCTGACTTGGCACCAGACTGTACTCAAAGTATATTAGCAAAGTGATCAGGAGACCCTACAATGTAGCTCCACTCTTCCCTTTTAGTCACTTCTCATATTTCCAGAAACTCCAAACTTTCCAGATATAAGAGACTGTCCACTACTCCTAGATAGGGTCCCCTACCTTTGAGTCCTGCTTTTGTGCTTTATCTAACGCTATTTGTTCTTCCTGGAAGATCTTACCCTTTTTATCAAGATGATTCTGGTTGTAAGGGACAGAACCCTAACTCAGATTCATTTATGTAAGATGGATTTATTGGTTCATATAATTGTCAGATCCATACAGTCAACTTCAGAGATTCCAGTAATATTATCAGCTGTCTTCCTGGTTTCCTCTTGGTCTTCTCCTCATTACCTTCCCCATCTCACAATCTCCCATTTTTCTTTACACTTTTCTTTACAGTCCCTCCCACGATGAAACAAGCTTCCTTTTTGTGGAGGACAATGGAGACATGGAGATATGGTCACACACAGCTCCAAGTTTTCATCACTCCAGTCAAATAAAGACTTCCCTAAGATTCCAGATGAAGAGCTTCTTTCTCTCAGTGACTACAAAATTCCAGAGAAGAACTATAATTGGCCTGGCTTAAGTTACAATACTACTCCTGGGCCAATGACTATGGTAAGGCCTGAGTAATGTGTGTACTTCTATCTTTAAGCAGCAGGGAACAGTAATAGGCAACCCCACTGAAACAGCCTGCAAGAGAAAAACAGTGGTCTCCACCAACCTCTCATTTCTCCAGTTACCGTGGCTCTCTCCCAGCTTAACTGAGAGCCCTTATCCAAACTAAATTCTATTATTGCCTCTTTACCCTCATAGCTCCATTTGTCTCTTCCAAATGATCCAATTTTCTGAGAGAAGAAATTGGGTCCCTCTGTGATTGGCATAAGGTCTCCTCCAAAGGTGTGACTGCATGAAAAAATTTCACAGTTTGCATTACTGTGACCAATTATTTGTTTATGAAGCTACTGCCTGATTCGCCTGGGAACTGACTTGTTCACCCTGAATCTCCAAGTATCTAGAACAGTGCCTAACACATAATAGGTGCTAGATAAATATTGGATAAATGAATGAATAAGTGATTTGAATAGAATAAAAAGGCTAACAGTGTCTAGTGTTCCAGTAAATAAGCACAGCTGCTTTTTAATCCTTCTCACTTCAGAGAAAAAAAATAAATGTTAAGGCAGGAGCTTCTACCCATAAATTTCTTTACACACACCCCAAACTTGCTGCCCACCCCCATCAGTCTCAAGGAAGGAGATGCACATTCATGATGTCAAGTTTAAGTTGTTCATCCTTTCAGGGGCTCTGTTCCTGTCACTTCCTCTTTCTTATATCTGCAACTTCCCCCCCACCCCCAATCAGGGCTCTTTCTTTACAGTTTCTCAATGGGTCCAAGTCCTCCTGGTAAGCGAAGAGAACAATAAAAATAAAGTCTTCCTTGGACCCTATATCCCCTCTCTCACTTCATACCACTTCCCGTTTCCTTCTACGGCCCATGTTTCTTTTTGAGGGCATGAGGAGGAAAGTGGGTCTCTATCTATGGTCTTCATCGAATTCTCAATCCCACACACTTCTTAACTCCCACTGCAATTTGGCTTTTCTCCCACTATTCCATTAAAACTTTCTTGCTAAGATCTATAACTTGCCAGACCCAATGGACACCTTCATCTTATCTGACTACTGCAATATCTGACTCAACTAACCACTTCCTCATCTTGAAATCCTCTTTTTTCTTGACTTTCATGATGCTGCTCTACCTTGTATTTTCTTTCTCACCTCTCAGATCACTCCTTCTCAGTTTCTCTCACAGCTCTTTTTCCTAAATTATTATTATTTTCTGGAGCTGCCACATGTGTATGTGGTAGGGTGAGGGATATATCCCCAGCCTTCTCTTCCCTTCTCACTGAGATTATCAATTTCTAGAGCTGTCACTGCCTACAAGCATCACAGAATTCCAAATTACCCTCCTTCCCCAATGAGTCCTATGTCCTAATTAAAACAGTCAATTAATTGCCTATCAGGGATCTATACTTGGATAATCCACAAGAATCATCAGACTGACTATAGTGGTTACCATTTTTCTCCCCAAATGTTCCCTATTCCTTCCTCCTTTCTTCTTCCTTCTCAAAGGTACAACCATTCCACAGTGACCCAAACCAGAAATCCTAGACTCAGTCTTGTCTATACTTTAAAACTAATCTCCTCAATGCTCTTCCAACTGATCATCAAATAAGTTCAATTATTTCACTGCTCAGATATCCCTTGTTTCCCTTTTGCACCCACCCTGCTTACTGCTTTAATTTAGTTCATAATCTTTCCCTACTTGGATCACAAAAGTAACTTTCTACCCAGTCTCCAAACCAGATCTGACTCCCTTCAGTCCAGTTGGGTGATCTTTCTAAAAAGCAAACTAATTCTGCTACCCATGTCTTTAAAACCCTGTGGTAGCATCTCATCACCTTCAGAATATAATCCAAAGTCCTTAACATGATAAATAAGGTCCTAGGGCTGGGGGTTTAGCTCAGCGGTCTAAGTGCCTGCCTGGCAAGTGCGAGGTCATGAGTTCAATCCCCGGTGCTGCAAAAAAACCAAAAAAACAAAACAAAACAAAACAAAAAAAAACTGATAGGATACATAAGGTCCTTCATGACCTAGTTTCTGTCTCATTGTTCATCCCTCATTTCTTAACATTCTCTAACATATATTGTTGTGGTCAAATCAAATTATTTTCCATTCCCAGCATGTCCTATGTGGAGACATAGCTTAGATCTTTTCACATGTTGGTTCAGCCCACATGCCACTTTCTCTCTGCTGACTTCCCTGAATTTCCTCCCTGAGAAGGTACCCTCTCTTCTCCTGTAGTATACTGCATACACAGACACCATGGTACTTCTTTCTCTGAAGTACAAGACAGTCTTTTACATGCAATTCTCTTTAGACTATAGGCTCCTCAAGGGTAGAGAGTATATTATACCCAACACAACATGTGGAATACTGGCACACATAAATATTTATGGATGGATGGCTCTCCTACTATCCTCTCTTTCCCCAGTCTTCTCTAAACTACCTTCCTCCACCAAAGCCAAAGTCTTCAGAAGTGGCTCTCTGCTGCAACATGAAAATGGCCCATACTTCTAGAGGAGGAATGGAACATGATTTCAAGAGCTGAGCAGATAGTTGCTAGGAAATATCCTGGTGTAGAAATCAATGTGATGCACAGTGATGACCATCACCACCACTTCCAGACAGAGCACAGCACAATCAGGCACTTGCTATGTGTAGCCTCTCGGCTATCAAACAACACTGATGCCACCCTATTTACTGAAGGGTACTGGGTCTCAGGCTGCCAGCCTTCCATTGCCCACACTGGTAGGGTTGTTCAGCTAGAAATGTTGTGGGGTTACAAAGGAAAGGACATAGGTTTTGAAATTAGACAAGTGACTGACCGAATTAGCCTAGTCGCATACTAAGCTGTGTAGCTGTGTGGCCTTGAGCGAGCCATTTAACTCCTCTGACCTTCACTTTCTCATCTGTTAGATGGAACTGATGACTCTACTTCCTGACAGATATAAAAAAAAAAGGACAATGGATTGAAAAACATAAATATAGCCTATGGCTGCCAAAAGTTTTCAATATTATTCTGGCTTACACAGGACAATAAGCTAGGTAGGTTGCTTATTTTTTCTTTCTTTCTGTTCTTCAACTAATACTTCTTAATTACTACCTTTGTGCCAGGTCTTGGGCTCAGTACTATATTATGTGTAAAAATCAGTCAACCTCCTTGCTTTAGGGAGCCATGGTAGGGAAGGAGCACCCAGACTAGCAAGGGATACAGACACATAGATATCTAATTAATTTACAATGTGTGATATGCATTAGTTGTCTTGGTGGGGGTGACGAGCAGGCAGCACAAGAGTCAATTTTAAAGAATGGAAAACTATTTCTGTAAGAAACAATTGTCTATGGAAAATCTACCTGTTGCCTAAGACACAGCTGGGAATTCAGGGTAAGTCTCCAGCCATGGAGCCTTATTCTTATATATTATCCTCTTTTTATCTTTTTCCCATTGTACTTGCTTCTTAGATGGTTGACAAGACATTAGAGGGACAAATTTGGGGCACTGACTATTAGCCTAGCAGGATTTTATTTTACTTTAATTTTTTGGTGCTATGAAAAGAACAATGTTTTTCCTCTTCTCTAAAGAAAATTAGAACTAAAGATGGCTCAGCAGATAAAAGCTGTGGGTGGTAAATACTCCCACTATTTCCCACTGCATTTCAAGCTTCTAGGTTTCTCTTGGCATTTACTGCATCTTTTTCTTTTTTTGGTCTTTTTGAGACAGGGTCTCGCTATGCAATTCAGGCTGGTCTTGAACTTGCAACGTTCCTCTTGACTCAGCCTCCCAAGTGCTGAGATGACAGGCGTGCGTCACCATGCCCAGCTCTACTTACTGCATCTTAAAACTGGAAACATGGAAGAGGCATGAGAAATTCTGTGGTGAAAACCCATATTCTAGTTAGGGTTGAACAAACTGAGTTCCCGAGGAGCTGAATCATCTGCCTAGAGTCAGACAGTAAGTCGAAATTACAATACAGTTCTCTTGATTCTTCCCTATTAATCTGTAAATATTCCAACTTCTTGGACCTTCAGTACCTGAATCCAGGCAAGTTCCTTCACATGCAATCATCCCTGGTAGAAGCCAGGGATGCCTCTATTTGTGAGCATCCTGGAAGCCACAGAAAAACCACTTCTCTCTCACATGTCACTGGCTGTCTTCTCCCAGTAGCAGCCTGTTTCTTACTAATGAGATGCTGTCAAATCCTTCTCTTTGGTTCGAGAACCATAACTGTATGAAAAGTTTGGTTAGAGATGGATTTCATCAAATGCCTCTCAGGACTATGACTTTCCTGGCTGACCAAACTTGGTGGTTGAGGTTGGTAGTCTGCAATTATGTTACTCTAAAAAGAACTTTCAAGGATAGCCCACATCTTTTGGTGATAGAACAATATGATTGATGTTATAGTTAGACTCCCAAGAGCCTGAAAATGAAGATTCCAAACTTCATCGACCATTTAGAGCAGGAAGAGAACTTGAGCACTCCTAGTCCAAATCTACCCTGGTCCAACTCTTTCAGGAAAATGCACCTTGAGGAGTATAGGCAGAGCTGCTCGCTTGGACTCCTGGTTCAGTGCTCTTTCCCACTCTTTATAATGTCACCCCAATCTCTTGGGCTGAAGCAGCTGCACCATCAAAAATGTCACATCAGTTATGACAACACGGTTGGTTATATAACTGGTATTGCAGAGCAGGCAAGGGGAAGAAGCCGTGAACATGAACATCCCGACCCACTGTGGCTAAGTCCCACATACTTGATGAAATAATTTCACTTACTAATCAATTGAAGGATAAAAACTAGAGCTAACATTTGTTTCTGTGTTCTAGACACTGTAACAAGTGCACTTTAACTCATTTCATGCTCACAATAACCCCACTGAGAATTTTTTTACCAGTGCCATTTCATGGGCAAGAAAACTGTGTTATCAAAAATTATGTTACTATTTTAAAATCACTCATCTAGTTAGTGCTAGTGCCAAGATTTGAAACCAGGTGGCCTGGTTGCACAGTCCATGCTCTTAACCACTTTTCAATTTTAAAGTGGCATGCTAAAACTGCTTCTCTAAATAAGAAACTACTTATTCCTCTGAGCCAGTTAGCAGGTCGCTACTGTTTCCTCGCCTTCCTCTCTCTGCTAATCTGTTTTTGCTGTATAGTTTCCTTTCTATTGGTGCGATGTGTGAATGAGAGGGATAGAATAAGAATAGGATACAACTTTGAGCAAATTCCTAGAATGCAATTTATCCAAGCACTGTTAGGCTTTTCATTATGATGCCATCAATAAACATGACATGAAGTGCCCTTCTCACAGAATATCTGTTTTAAAATACATGTAGTAAGTACACACCCACATACAGGCATATGAACATTCTCTTTTCTTTTTTCAAAATTAAAAACTGTTTTTGGCTAGTGTCAGTTCTGGGGTTAACCCAAAATGTTTTTTCAAATTTGGAATCATTCCCTTTACCAACTTGTTTGTTGCCTTTCAGATCAAGATGGGTTCTTGTAATAATGGTCTGTCTAGCTTAAGGAATGAGAAGAACACATCCTGGGAGACCAAGTCCCCGTATCCAGATGGGCTGAAGCACATGTCAGAAAAACAGGACCTTGTTCTACTCACATTAAATCTCCGGTGTTAACAGAGAGAGGGTGCTGTGAGCAGCTAAAACACATGAGTGATCTTGTCTTGTTTCTTAACAGATATGACATCCTAAGAAGTATGATATAATCTGGGAGTTCCACATGCTAAGACAAAACAAAATTATGGCACTCTGATTGTGGGCATTTTAAATCTCATCCCCCCCACATACAGAAAAGAAATCCTGGATTCCCCCACATACAGAAAAGAAATCCTGGATTCCTGTTCACCCACATCAATCCATATGAAGCTTCACTCATTTAACAACCTATCTGGCAACAACCTTTTCCATAAACATACAGAATCCAACGAGTAACTGAAGTTCAGGAATTCCATAGCTGACTTATGAGATCAGGTAGACTGTTTGCTACTCTTCTAGCAGGAAGGTCTGCTGGTATTTACAGCTCACTGAACAGTAAGGAGGGAGAGAGCCCCATCCATTATCAAAGAAGAGCTCATCTGCTACTCGATCCGACATTCTGTTCATGCTCCCAGTCTCCAGAGAGCAAGGTGCATCCATTTGAATAAACATGGAGACAGAAGGAAGGGAGGCAGGAATGCAGTCAACATGATGACTGCAGAAATAATAAGTCCACAAATCTAGAAGAGTAGCTGTCAGTAGAATGCAACCACAACACAGGACCTTTGGGCATGTATGGGTTCGCCCTTCTAGATGGCTGTGATTTCAGAGCTTAAACTGCAAGTTGACATTTGCCTCCACTAATGCCTACCACTTAGTAGGTGCTGAATAGTAAATGACATGATGAAAGGATACACAGGCTTTCCCTGAACCTGAACCAAATAGTAGATACCCTAATTACAAAGCCGGGGTAAGCTGGAAAGAGGAAACCACCAGCTTTTTGTTATCAGGCAACCTGTTAGGGTGCCTTCCCTAATCATACGCCACATGTAAGGGCTGGAATACTTGGATGAGCCGGGATGTCTTCATCAGCCAAAGCCTTAAATTTGTATTAAAATAGTACTGAGCAGGTACCTTGAAAATAAATGGATATCTGAAATGTTCCATTTAGGTTAAGTTTACCAGCCAGTGAACAATGCCTTGCTACCACCTTTGAACTATCTTTGTAAAAAAAAAAATCTTTTTAATGCTCCAAAGACAACCTGAACTCAATATCCCAGTAAACTCAGGATCTCAAATGAGGGTAAGTGTGGTACCTTTCCAGGGCAGCTCTGCAGTTTATTTGGTATTTTTATTAGATACACAGTCCAAGCAGATACAACTATTTGTTCTGAACTGGAAAGTCAGTTAAAGTGATTCTACCTTGTAAAATATAATTCTTAAAAAATTTCCTTTAAGACTGTGATAATTCAACAAAAATGACACTTCCTTTAAAAGTTTTGTTAGTCTGAATAACTGAGTCTAATGGATTGAGTGCAAAATGACGAGGCTGTATTAAAGGTGAGGTTACAGCCCCCTAAAACAAGCAAAATTATTAAAAATGCCACGCACATATAAAAAACAGTCAATGATTACTGATGGTATGTGTAAAATTATACTTGTGTGATCTCAATCATCACTGCTTATTTCTCAGCACTGAAATGTTTTGGATTGGCCGATACAAAGCTCTCAAACAGTAATTCACAATCACATGTACAAAGGAAAAACCCAGAAGGCTATGTTCAAGAAAAGTTAACTTTTAAAAAAGTGTTGAGAAACAGGTTTCTAAATACAGTCTAATCTGTGGCATCTCTGAAGCAGTTTCTCCTTTAACATGTATCAGGCAGAAAAATTTCAAAGGTCAGCTCTCTGCAATGTTCCTGGGCTGATGAGGATATTAACACTGTTCTAAGCAGCATCTGCCAGCTGGTCCTTTATCACTTAATTTCAGTTTCTACGTATTTTATGGAAGCCTATTCCTTGTAATTAGCACTCTACAACATGGATAAGAATACAGTCTAAATGGAATGACTCTTTGCTCTTCTGGAAATGGTAAAAGTTCAGCATTGACTGAATATCGATATTCTTTCTCTTAACTCAATAGGTTGCGCTACTGATCCTCAATTCCCATTAGGAAATCATTAGGTTTCACAGGTTGTTACTCATAGAGGACTAGCTAATTTCATCTGGCCAGCTGAAACAACACAGCATCTTAATTCACTCATACCTATGGCCTGATAGGTTGGTTGTCAATCATATTGCAGAGAAAAGTAGAAAACTGCTTTCTATAAATGCTACCAAGATTTTTGGGGCTGATCCCACACAGAAATAACATTCTCCTCACTCAAAGTGACTATCAGTGAAGTAGTGATCTTAAAAACCAACTCTGCAAATGAGGACTCAAAAGAATTTGTCATTAGGATACAGTGACACCAATCCTTCAATTTGTGGTTAATAAAACAGTCCTGTATCCAGCTTGGCAAAAAGCCCTAGTCTGATTTATTTTAAGCCATGCTGGAGGGCTCACAGCAAAAGCTGCCATTGATCAACACTTTAAGAGGACAGGATGCTAGGGGTCCCTCAAGGCAAAATTTACATGGCCCAGACACCTTTCTGACCAACCTTTAGAGCAAAACTACCTACTTCCTATAAAGAGTTGGTGAACTGCACTTTCTTTTAAAATAGAACTAATTTTTAAACTACACAATCTGTTTTGCCTATCATTTTTCTCCCAAAAGGTCCAGTGAGATTGAGCAAAGGGGGAAGTGCAAGAAAAAGAGAGGAACTGATCTGATTTCTAACTTAATGGTCTCAACTATCAAACACTGTGTAATCAAATACAAGACACAAAGGACTTTTCCCAGAAAGTCTACATACAGCCTTCATTTAAGATTTCCTGCCCTAGTACATAATCAGGAATTTTTATTCTAAAGTGGTACACCTATCTCCTCAGAGAGCACAGCTCTCTTTGAATAAAAAAAGGCAAGGTACCCTTTGGGCGACCCAGTGTATATTTTTAAACTTCTTATTAAATCAACCTAATTTATGGGTCAGATTCAAGAAAAGCAGGTAACGAGCGGCTTTGGCGAAGGCAAAGTTAATTTGCAGGCCATAGCCGCCCTCCTACCTTGCTCTCTCTTTCCCTTCCTTCGAGGGTTTCCGAATGACTTCGGCCCTCTCCGCTGCAGCCCCGACTCGGCTCCGAGCAATGCCGAGTCCCTCCGAGCCCCGCGCCCAGGCCGTGCTGAGCCCAGCGGAGCACCACCTAGCTGAACCCCACAGACTTTTTTCCAGCCTCTGCTGGGCGCTGTCCACCACTCACAACGCCTGAAACCTCACCCAGCACCAGAGTCTGGGGCTTCTACCGAGTTCGCAGCCTGCTACTGCCCAATACAGACTTTTAAAGTTTTGAAACATTTCCTTTAGGGAGAGAGCGGTGGCGCGAGTTGCATTACCCGACCTGGAAAGGCTCCTGGCAGAATCAACATGAACCTTGTTGCAAAGAGCAATTCCCCAGGCTCCGCCTCCCCATCCTTTAGGGTTGCACAAGCTCCAGAGAAGCCCCAGGCCAAGTTATCCGTGGCTCAGAAGGGTGCGGCAAGCCAAGGGGCCTCGGTGAAGAAAGCCCCAGGGAGCTCTCGAACAAAAACAAGAACACGTCAAACAGATGGGGGAAACATTCTCGGAGCCGCTACTCCCTACCATCATGGCGCCGCCTGGAACCCGCTTGTCATGCCTGTTACACATGCAAGATTTTTTGCTTCTTGGTTCTGACACCTCAAGCATGCTTCGTCTCCCACCCACCTTCCCACGAAAGGGGTTTTTATTTTCCACTGTTTTCCTACGGGATGCAATTACTTCGGCTATTCTGTCAAGTTGAAAAATAATCATTTTTGTTTACTGCACAGCAGCCTCTAATTAGGAGCTTGTGTGTGCACGAAGGTGTCACAGCAAAGCGACGTGGAATCCTAGCTAAACGGTCTTAACGAACTCCTCCGTCCCGAACTGACAGGCCAACGGAAGCAGCAGGGCGTCTGGGCCCTGAGGGCGCGCACCCCTCTCCAACCGGCCAACCCCTCCCCAAACAAAGCTGCCTGTGGGCTCGCTAGGAGCTGCCGTGCGTGCGGATGGGACAAGAAGTGAGCCTGCGAGCGGGAAGGAGGGGCGAGGCTCCCTATTGAGAAAGTGGAAAGGAAGGAATATCCCATTTTGTTTTAATTTTCAACCATCACTCAAATCCACCCCCAGTTAATTAGGAGGGGAAACTGATATCTAAGGCAGAAGGAGGCGGCTGGCAAGTGGGGCCTGAAATCCGCATTGTGGGTAGCTTACACAGATTATACGGCCTATGCAGGGTGTAAATACATGCACAGATAAAGG